>VWZV01008969.1:153413-217355 GCA_013397155.1 Irena cyanogastra | reverse complement strand
GGGGGGGGGAAGGAGGAAGAAAGGGAGGAGCAGGAAGTGGTAACTTATTTGGACTCCTGAAATGAAACTCCAGTATTCACAGGGTTTCACAGCTCACCACTTGTTTTCACCTGGTCAAAAAAACAGAAGCAACAATTCAGGCCAGGATTTTGTGCTGTCTGTGGTTGCTCCTGGACACAACTTCAAAATAAAACAAAAAGAAAGCTCTTTTATTTGCAACATTAGCCCTTTCCCTAGAGAAAATCCAGTCTTCTTTGGTCTTTAAAGCAACCACTTACCATGCTTCCTCATCCCAAAATCTCTCATGTCTCCCCACTCTCTCAAATGCATACACACTTATTATAATGGGCTTTTCCATGAACTCTGCTGACTTTACGGAATTTGATTGAATATTTCAGAACCAATTTAGACATTCCTGCCAAACATAGTTCCCTGGAAACCCAGCAAGGCTCTTCTGGAAGGTCTGGGCTGTTGCCTGCTCAGGTAGTGTCAATCTAGGATACTGAGAAAGAAACACAACCATAGAATCACAGAATCATTTAGGTTGGAAAAGAACTTTAAGATCCTCAAGCCCAACCATTAACTCAGCACTGCCAAATCCACCACTAAACCATGTCCCTAAGTGACTCATCTACATGGCTTTTTAAATACCTCTAGGGATGGTGACTCAACCACTTCCCTGGACAGTCTGTTCCAATGCTTTACAACCTTATGGTGAAGAAATTTTTTCCTAATATCCAAACTAAATCTCCCCTGGGACAACTTGAGGCCATTTCCTCTTTTTTCTTGTTACTTAGGAGAAAAAACCAACACTCAACTCATCTTCCTTGGAAAAGCCCCATCATTTAAGGATGGCATAAGCAACTGCAGATGAGCAGACAGGAAGGATGTTAAATGTTGAGGTTCCAAGTTATGAATGAGCTCTTTGTCTGATTCTTCCCTCCACAGCCCTATTATACCCATCAGAAGCTTCCTGCTATGCTCTTCCAGTTGCATGAAGCCCTCATCCCTCATCATCTCAGTGATAAACACCCCCACAAGAAGTTTACTTGCAAAAAATACATGCAAAATTTCTGCATGCCTGAGGGTCCAAGAGCAAGCAGAACTTAAAGCAAGATGGGGCGCTGTCCCTGCCTCCTCATTTTAGCTATCATTTTGGCACATGCCAGAACATTACCCCAAGCAAAACATAATCAGGTAATGAACAGGTAATTTGCATGCAATTCCAGCAGTGGGCATGACCACAGGCACTGATCACTGCAAGTTACTCCTTCCAAGGATCTTCACAAATCCCATCTTTGCACACCAGCTACACAATAAATGGCCGCAAGACCTTATGTCATTTGTAGTTTTAACTGGATTATCAACTGAGGTGACATAGTAGTTGATGTTTCTGCACAAAAACATGTTTATTACAATGATGTAGGACTGACTCAGAGCACAAAGATGCTTTAAGGTTTTCCTGCTTGATCAGCAGATTCAAATCCCTTGTTGCCAGATTGGCATAAATTGCTAGCCAGTCCCTTCCCAAGAGACAAGCTTTGACTATCTCTCCTGACAACAGTAACTAGTCATGTACCAATTACATGTGCATCCTTTCCAAAAACAGTGTCACGAACTCCCAAACAGAGTATCTATGGATCTTACAACCCTCTCATTCCAGAAGTCAAGCTTTTGAAAATGTCAGTGAAGATATCCTCAGCTTCCCCTAACATGCAAAAACCCTTCCAAACTGTACATTGAAAGAAAAAGGGGGAAGCTAAAATAAAGATGGAACTGCAAGGTACAACCAGAAATTAGGTTTTAGCTATCTTTAAATATTTGTATTTTTACATGCAATTAGTTGTTTCGTGTTCTTTAGGTCTACCTCTGCTCATTTTAAGATCAAACTGCCAGCAATTTTTTTTTGCCAGCACTTCACTTAAAGCCTGATCTCTGCCACCCCCTCCCTCCCCACCTGCAGGCAAGCAGGGATCTGGGCCTCACAAGACAACTGTGGCGTGGGTGTTATTGGCTGTCTGTTTTGGCAGCCTCTCATCCTTTCTTCCAGTTCTGTTTTGAAACACAAAGTAAATTAAAAAAAAAAATTTAAAAAAAAAAATTAGACATTCCTGCTCTCCTTACTCACTCACATCAGCAGCGTTCCCATCACCACAGCCTGAAGCATGGCTGCAAAAGGAGCAGCACCAGGAAGGTTGGATAATGTTCAGCAAGGAAAAAACTTAGTCTGAAAAAAGGTACAGACTTCAAGAGGGGCAGAGGCAAAAACCAGGGGAAAGAGGACCAAGAGGACTTGGGCCCACTCTCTTCCACATTTAATAGCATTAGGCTCTAACATGTAATTTGGACTAAAAGACTAATTCTTTCCTGTGGTTTGATGGATGTTAACATCCCCTTTCTTTATTATTCTTTAATAACATATTACATAACATTCTGATACACTAATTACCATCTCATGTCATAGCAATTTTATTAAGAGCTTATACTTACAAATACCCATTCTGAAACGATTTCAGGACTTTTTGCCATTTTCTCTGAACTATGCTTGTTGAAGCACTGGCAGCACGGTCTGACACCACTTCGTGCATCTTCCAGTAACAACACATCTCTACACAAAGATGTCTCGTGAGCCTTGGGAGTCAGGCAAGGATTCTTCTTGCATTTAGTCTCAAAGACTTGTAAACAGGTTACTCTTAGCACACTAGGTTGTGATTAAACACTGGTAACACAGCCCTATTAGGTTCCTGTACCTGCTACAGTTCCAAATCCAGAAGCAATGCCAAGAGAGAAAAATTCCTTTATACCAAGTAATGGAAAATTTGTTAACTATTCTGCAGTTAGTGTTTGCTCATTAATATGTTATCATCTCACCAGGCAAGACTTGGTACCATGAGGTATTTTTCTGTATAAAATTGCTAATGCCATCAGGATTGTCCAAATGGGATCATCATCATTAAAAAGATTACACGGTGAGGAAAGTGATTACGACAAAATCTCAGTAGAAGGATTACTAATCACAAGTAGAATCCTGGTACAAATCTCATTCTCTGTATACAAGAAAGGACACAAAATCTTTTTAACATAATTTATATACATTTATGGCTTTATACAACAAACTGTCAGGGATTGTTCTCATGTGTCTGTAGAAGTACATCAGGCACTTTTTCTGAAAATATCCACATATGAATTTTAATTTTGCAATGTGACTAAGAGCAGTGAAGCACTGAAGAGCTGTCACACCACTCGCAAATAGAACTAGCAGTATGTACATGCCAATCTCTCAGATATTGCTGGTTTGTGGAACACCTTCAAAAAAGAAGCCAGTTTTCATGTCGATTAATTTGCTTTTTGCTTGCATAAACCATGCTGCATCTTACATTATGATTACCAAAATAATAATAATAACAATAATAATAATGAGAATACCTTATTTAAAATCAGTCATAAATTAAGAACCCTAGCAATTTCATAATGAAAATAGGAATTTCAAATCAGTAAAAAAATAAAAAAGTACTAACATACATCCAGTGGTTTAACAAGTGCAAATTTTATACTGTTTTATAATTGGTCCAATTTTAACTTCTCAGGGATGCTCTGTTGACTTAAGCCAATAATAAGCAGTATGATTTTTGCTTATAAGTGTAGGCAAACTGTCAGTTTATCAAAGCAGAGCTTTCCAATTAATGCATCTACTACCTAAACATATATCATATAGCTATATTATGGAAACAATACATCTTTATATTTAAAATATCTGAACAGTTCTATAATACAATAAACTTTTAATAACAGTACAAACCAGAGAAAAGTCAAAAACAAGGCTGCATAGGTAAGATCATCTGCACAATTCACAAACCAATCATTTACAACAAATCTGACAAACTAAGTTACTCCAGAAACTTGGTACTTTTACTGAAAAAGGATTTATAACTAGAGGTCACATAATGTTTGTTTCCAAGGCAGACAACACGCTCCTTCAACAACTTCACAGTATTTCAGAATTACAATTGCAAAACATTACAATGGCACCAAAAAAAAAAAAAAAAAAAAAAAAAAACAAAAAAAAAACCCCAAAACCCAAAAACCCCAAACAAATGAACAAAGAAACCCCTCAAAATTAAAAAAATCCCAAACCCCAAAAAATGCCAAACAGACCATGCAGCCCAAATCTCTGATTACCTACAACCGTTTTCTCACAATAATTAAAAGTGCTTTCTACAGACTGATGTAATTAAGGTAAGACTACATTTATGTTATTCATAGGTATAAAAGGAAAGGAATAAACGATCTGTTTACAGGAAGTTATACAGTAGCGGCAAATAATAAACAGGAGGTATATTGTTAAATGTAGCATGTTCAGCTGCATCCCCATGGACTAAAGCATTGATTACTGCTTTCTTTGCATGCAGAGGTGGATTTCATGACAACTTTGGCCTATGTGTATCAGTGCCTATTTGGGAGCAAACATTTTTGTACATGCAGCAGACAGAATGATCTTCAGAAACCCCTGTACGAGGCCTCCACTCGCTCCACTGCCAGGATTTACTACCATGTTTCAGAGACTAGGCATTTGATGGTGAAGATGCTTCTGGAGATATTTGCCTGTAAAAGCAAATGGCTTCATTGAGGCTTTGGCACTAAGAACATTTGAATTTGCTCAAAACAAGTTCAAAGACCAATTTCACGCTAGGGAAGATCCTGTATCACATCAGCCTCTGGAACTGCCTGACAATCGTAATAGCATATCTAAAAAAGTAGGACCAGCTGTAATTAGTAGTGATTTAAGCCCAACAGGGAGCTAAATGCTAGCACATCAACAAATACATTGCAGAGCCTTAGGAAAGTCATAACAGGATCATTAAATATATGGCTTGTTACTAAACTTCATTTATTTGGCATGTCCCGTTTCCTTCTCCCCCATACACCATCATTAGAGGGAAGATGATTTTCAATTTGGACATTTTCTGGTTGTGAGCTATTTAGACAAAAAAAAAATCAATGTAAAAATACTTGTTTCTCCCCTTCTTCATAACAGCCAGCCCTAGCAAAAAAAGCTGTTAATTCCATCAGTGCATTAAAAAAGCTCCAAGACTTTCTGTAACACAAATGTTGTGTGGCAACCAGTCAAAAGACAGGTGAGGCCTCTTATTCACACATCCATGAAAACTGCATCATGCAATTACAAAAAATAGGAAATCATTTATTCTAAGGTCCATTCCTGAAAATGCTCAGGTAGCTGTCAGTGTGCTTACTCCAGCAAGACCAGGTTTTTCCACAGAAACAAGATCACTGTTATTAAGGCTTTCCCCTACCCTAAACCTCATGCATTTGTATAACTTTGCCACTTACTTTATCTTTCTTTTTGAAAAAAAGTAATGTTTTGTCCTGCAATAAGGTAGTCTCCCATTCAAAAGTAGCATTTTGCCTCTTCAAATCTACTGATTTACAACAGAAACACTGATGAACCCTAAAACCTGTGCTAATTAAGACAAATGACAATTTTGTCATTAATTTTACTGCAATTACAAATTTTCCACAAAAGGTCCTGCTCTTGAGTGCACAAACATTATGAGACCTCCATGAAATAAATATAAATGTGAAGCATTGTACAAGCATTTTAACAATGAATACTTAACACTTTGTGGTAGTTAAAATGGTAATAGAAGCAGATGACATTTCTAAAAATGCATATATAAAACTGATTAAATATTTCTTAACCTAAAGTTGCCTATATTTATACATCACACAACAAAAAAAGGGACAGAAATGTTTTGTATTCAAGATCCTTATTAAGCTTTTCCATTATTAGCACTCCCAAGTGCTAGGGAAATTTATAAAAACATGTACTTAATCCAGTTAAAATACTGTACAAAATGAAGAAGTTATGAATGCTGCCAGATCTCAGATTTATTTTTTTAAAGTTGCCTATGTAACAAAAGTAGATTTTAATTATAAGAAAAATAGCTTGGAAAGTATTCCAAAAATTATCTTAAACCCAACAATAAAGTGATTAATCTGACAATGAAATCCAGATATATTCTTGCATAAATTTACACAAATACAGGTAACTTATCAAATGGCATTTAACCTACTGTTTGCTTTGAATAGTCAGTTAGTTTAGTAGGATCATATTTAACAGGCTATTCTATTCCCATATGAAATGTGTGGCAATTTTGAGTAAAATAATGCAGTTCATACTGCTGCAAGGCAAGTCCACAGTTATCTCAATTCATCAAAACACAGGTAACATCAACGAAGGTTAAACTTACTTAGGGCATGAGATCATCACAGTATTCTTACAAAAGTTTATAAACTTTTCTTAGACTGAAACAGATAGTCTTAAAAAACAATTCTTCTTCTACAGATCATACTGTACAAAACCAAAAGCACAACATGATGTAAGTAAGAGTCTTTGCTGTGATTATATGGTGTAGTGAATTTGGCACTTCAGAGTAATGAAATTTCCAATGGCACAGTCCTTATCTACAGCAGCACATAACCTGCAAACCTTGGGCAAACATCCTGTACAGGAAAATACTCTCTCTGCTGCCAACTCTGACGAAAGGAAGGTAAAAGAAAAAAAAAAAAAGACCCCCAGAAAAAGTCAGTGCATGCGCACAGCTGTGTCAAGAAAATTAAAAAGAAAGGTGAAGGACATCTTTGTACTGCTTTTCTCAGTTCCTGCTGTCAGACAAGTCTGGAGAATTTAACCATAGCCTAGGAAGAAAGAAAAAACAACAAAAAGAACAAATTAACATTCACAACAGATGAAAAAATCTATTAAAATATGCTCAAGCTAGCTTTGAAATACTTTAAATGGGGGGAAAAAAATATTCATTACTGGCTAGTAACCAGCAAGTTTTTTGTTTAAAACATTGATGACAAAACATCAGTGCTCCACGTGAAGTAAGAGAAGTTGGTACTTGACAGTCCTAATGCACCAGTGCAAACCTGATTCTCAAACTAACAAAGGACTGTAAAGTGACTGACTGCTACCAAGGGAGTTCACATGCCAACACAGAAGAACTCCCAGATTTTAAGCATCTTGATATTTCTTTCTTTTCCCTTTAGCTGTTTTGCAGATTTATTATAAAAAGCACAGCTTACCTCCTACTACATCCTAGCCTGACACCCAACTGTGTGTGGTTGTCTTTACGCTGTGCTGAAAACTTTGGTTAGGCAATACACTGTCAAAGTTAAAATCTAATGTTTCTCCATCCATAAGGTCATTACGGATAATCGACTCCATGTCACAGTCCAACCGTTCAATTAACATGTCATCTAAGTCACTGGGAAGCTTCTCCTGGTGGAGGGAAACAATTCCCACCCTCCCGTAGCCATTGCAACTGTTAACAGGGGCATACGGATTCATGGCATTCATCTGCATCGGGTGACTCATAGGCACTTGTAACGAAGTCTTCACTGTCGACAGGCGGTTTAGCCCTGATGTGTGTGACATGGCGTTCACTGTGTGTGACAAGGCACGGCCGTTGACTGCAGGCGCTGGCTGGTTATGTCCCTGGTGAGGGCGGGCGTTGGGATTCATCATTTTGTTGTGGGGCGGCTGGCTGCCGTAGTTCGGCACCACCGAGTTGGTGACCATCAGCACACTTTGGCCCAGCGCCCTGCCACCAGCCTGGGAAACACCAGTGTCCACTGATGCCAAGATATCGTTGTGCGGCGGAGAATCGGAGGTCAGTAACTCCTTCAGAAGCCCCGCAGGACAGTTGTATTGGCTCATCGATCCGTAGCTCGATTTACTGTCTTGGAGAGTCTGCATAGGAATCTGGGACAAAGAGTTCATGCTAGCTTGAGCGTAAGTGAATTTCCTGTAGTCAGGATTTGGTGAACCTATACTTGTGGTCGAGGATGCAAATGAGTAACCTGGTGTTTGCTGCATCAGGGTGGCAGATGAAGACTGGGTTGACACAGTCATTGATGTATTAGGTGACAAGAGATTGAGATTATCCAAAAGATTTTCCATGTTCTCAGAATTACTCATCTCTGAAAGGCTTGGTAGAGTAGAAGTCATTTTGGTGGTTGATGATGGGTATACCATGGAGTGCACATCCCCATCTCCAAGGTCATCTTGCTCTGGCAAAATAGGAGAAAGTCTTCCACTAATTGTGCTAGCATTAGAGCTTGTTCTAGGTCGAAATGTACTCCAGTTATCAAAGTCATCGTTACTGTGAGAGCTGGGACTTGCAGGCCACTTCGAGAACTGGGATCCGGGGCTGTCACCATTTCCCTCTTGACCAGACTGAAGGGCTGCTTTTTTCTTGGCGGCTCTACCTCTGCTTTTGGCAAACTTGCTGTTGTTATCCATGGATGCTGCTCGCCTCCTAGGAGATTTCCCACTCTTCCCTCCTTCAGGATTGAGCATCCACCAGGAACTCTTCCCTGTTCCTTCATTCTGCACTCTGATGAACTTGCTGTGCAGAGACAGGTTGTGACGGATTGAATTCTGAAAAATAGAATAGGATGTAAGAAATGGAGAACACATGCATCTTTTATGGCATATTAACACCTGCTTTTGTAAGCATACTCTCATTTTGTTAGAAAACACAGGAGTAATCATTAAATAAGAAAACATGCCAGCCTGCAGACACCTTTTATCTGCTCACCGCTCTGAACTGGCTGAAACAAGCTTGCAAAGAGTCACCATGTCAATTTGTCTGTCATCTGCCTTCATCACAGCTGACATTATAAAAAGTCAACTAAAACTGCAGGGACTGTCCTGAAATAAAAATTCCACATAAAGGAGACAAAATAAGCCGGAAGATCAAGAAGACGACTGAAGTGAGTCATCTAATGAGTGAATCTGACTGTATCTACGGATTTTTTAAAATTATTATTTTATGAAAAGTTCAGGAATGCTAGATCCTGTTCTATGGTCCTTATAATGGATTCTCATCCTGCACATCCTGAAACCCCACCGAGACGCGACACACAAACTGTCACTCTTGCCACTGAGCATTAGTGAGGTATGTATCACTTGTGTTATATGAGAAAATACATACAGAAAACCAGTTGAGGATTAAGTTCTAATTTTCATAAGTAAACTTCCTAAATGGCCTAAGAAATCACAGAAGATAAAGGAACGTAAAGAGCATAGACAAGCTTGTAATGAAGCTCTCAGCCTTAAAACCGTATTTCTCTTTCAAAATCAACATTTTAATATGCAAAATTGACTTTTCAAATACCTGAGGGCACCAGATATCTCATGCCAAGAATGACCAGAGGTACTGGAACCTTTTTTTACCTCCTCAGCCATGAGTAACGTTTCATGTTTTGTTCTTAAATACAGCCAAAGAATAAAAGAAAGTTCCAAAATGGAAGGCCACAGGCTGACCTGTTAACAAGAGACTATTCTTTGCATTACCAAGCTGTAAATAAACCTATTTTTGCTCATGTAATTTTCTGCTGAGCACATGTAAAAAACATTGTATCAAAAGAAAAGTTTTCCTGCATCTTGACACAATGGCTAACAAAAGGCCACAAGTTCAAAGAGCACTGAAACAGGCAGCCATAGATGTTAATAGAAGGGTGAGACAGTACCAGGGTCTACACTAGGAACTGCAATTCATGCAGAACAAGGAGGAGGGAACCACAAAATAACACATGAAATAAATGTGTAAAACCAGAAATTAGACCTCAATGGCAGAGAAATCAGTAATTCTCTACCTGCCTTCCATTCACAGTAATTTTTAGCAACTTGTCTGAAGATCTTAACTAGGCGTGCCAGGTGCAAACAGGCTCTCTCATGGGCTTAAATCAGAGACAACAGGCTCAAATTCCCTGCGAGAGCCATGATACGTTTTGGACCATGGAAAGCCAAACAGATAAAGCAGGACTGGCCACCTGCCAAGCTCAACAGAAGTAGTTACCTCTAGGGTCACTGCGGAGACTTTCAGTAGATGAGAGCAGCAAGGAGGTGTTACAGTCCTTCAACACCTTACAGGTGCTACTGACTTGAGACTATGCCCTCAGAAGCGCAGCTTCACCCCAAAGAGGGGCACAAGACACTCCCTAACACCAGAAGATGGCAGAGTATGGCCTCAAGGCACTGACTGCTCAACCAGGAGAGCACTGAGTCAAACCATGTGCCTAAACTCAAAAGCCTTTCCAACCTCTTCTCCAAAGAATCATCTTTACAACTTATCCCAGCTAAACAGACACCATCAAAAATTCCCCATCCCTGGCAGTATTCAAGGCCAGGCTGGACAGGGTTTGGAGCCACTTGGTCTAGTTGAAGGTAACCCTCCCCACGGCAGGAGGGATTGGAACTGGATAATCTTTAAGGTCTCTTTCAACCCAAAGCTTTTAACGACTCTATGATGACTATTGGATTGTTTCCTTACTCAATTTCAAAAGGAAGCCATTCTCCTAGAAACTGTAAAGTAGGACTGTATGTCTTCAGGTAAACCTACAATCAAACTACCATCTCCAATCCAGCAACAGGGTGCTAGGGAAGGCCTTGGAATTTTATTTGCACCAGGTGCAGCTAACACATAGGGAGGGAAAACCTGGAAATCCATCTTTGGACTTGCCTGCAGCCCCAGGGGCTGGCCGAGAAGCCTTCTGAGGCCGGCCTGGCGCAGCCCGTTGTTTTCACTCAAGGGCCACAGATCAATCTGAGGCTGACACAAATCCAGCTCTGCAAATGTCGCAAGAAAGTTGCTCTGTGTGGCTGTTGATTAAAAAACCTCCTGCGCCAGTTCATTTTTTTACTGTATTTTGTAAACAAAGCCGGTTGGCTCAGGATCACTGTTTACTATCAAAATAGCCATATCAAACACACAAAACATTGCTCAGGGAAAACATCATGGTGAGGCTCAGCTCCCTCTTCTCTGCTACACAAGTGTTAAATATTTAAGAAATCGCTGCTATTCCTTAGTCATCAAAAATGTTATAATCTGGTATTATTGTACCGAGGACATTTGAGGTCGCTCTTTGAGTAACAGAGCTGTCTCCTAACTCTGCCAGCAATGAAAAAAAATTTTCCTAACAGGAAAAGGTTTGTGGCCCAGAGCTTGTTACATAAATTCCTGTTTTTCACGCAGCCAGCAGGACATTAAAGAAGCTATGATTTACTAACTTGGAAAAAGTGTTGAAGAGGTAAATCTTGTGAAAATATGCACTGCTGTTAATGATGTTGTGTCTACAAATCCTTGCCAGATGCAAACATGACCTGATAAAAAAGTATAGTTTCAGCAGTGGATCTTGGCAGCTGGAGGAATGGTGCAGCTGTCAGTGGCTGGGATGTGTGGCGGCGGCACCACCAGCCCCAGCACGCTGCAGAGATGCCTTCAGCCATGGGTTTCACCTAGACTTGAAGCAAAGCTTCCCAAAACCCAGCTTGAATGACTCCAAAAAGCAAGTGCCTGCATTTTGAAGCGGGTCTTTGCACAACAGCAGTTCATGCCAGATCGCACTGAGCCTAAGTGCACTGGAATTTTATCAAAATCTGGGTCAAGATGGCAGCAGGACTACTGCCACCTGTGGAGTGTTTCCTGGGATTGAGTTTTTTGCCTCTGATATAAAGTAAACTTACTTCAGCATTCAGACCAGGAACTGTGGATATGCTTATTGCTACTTTTTGATTTAAGACTCAAAATATGCAAAACCAGTATCAGCTATGTGCAATGCGAAGAGTATGTCCCAGCTAATAAAACTCATGAAGCCAAGATAATTATTCCCTTGAATCTACATATTTATATCATTCAGCTGTACTTCTGACATTTCCAGCAGCTCTACTGATATCCAATACTGCATTTAAACCCAAGATATAAATAGCAGAACATGCAACTTCAGTTAAACTTGACTAATTGCTGAGAAAAATTATATCCCTATCCCAACTGAAGTTAAGGTATTTAATTTTTTTTTTTTTTTTTTAGTAAATTGGGTTGGTGTTTCACTAAACACCTGAAAACTCAGTTGTTCTGTTGAACTTGACAACATTGTACTCACTGAAATGAGACCGTATAGTGACGCTTGGTCGTCTTTCTTCCGCCCCAAACCTTGGAGCACCAAAAGCAGAGGGAAGCAGAGCTTCTCTTTAACCCAACTGCAAACCTCTCCAAGCAGGACTGAGGTGTGGATTTGTGATTATCCAGGGCAGTGCAAGAGCCCAAATTTGTAAAAGCACCTGCAAGTGTTCATGGTCTCTCCCGCCCTCATACTTTCATCCATGGGCACAGGCAGCACTCATCCCCACAAGAATGCTATGAGAGTCACCAAAAAGGAGAGTGAGGAATGGATGTGAGAGTCAATACACTTTACAAAAACAAGTGTACTTGCTATCAGGGTGCATATGCTGACAGCATTGCAATAAAGCATGCCATGGCATCTCAGGGAGATGTGAAAAGTATCTAGTAACAAAGGTAGGAAGGAGTTAGTCCCTGGAAGCAGATGCAGTCATAATAAACTGGGAGGCAATAGGAGCAACACTGCTTCTATAACACATAGGTCTAGGATTTCCATTAAAATTAACAGTCTAATGACTGCCCACTAAGTTTTCATTCAGAGGAGTCCCAGGAGTCCACTGCTTTCTACACCTCTTCCAAGGAGATGGCCTACACAGCTGGTTCTACCATCAGCTGTGGTAGCACATCCTGTTACTGACAGCTTACAGCAGGTTTCTAAGCCAGTACAATCTCCTTGTGATGACAACACCAAAGCAAAAGTTTTGCAGCAGAGACATGAAGACCCCATCCCTCCAGGATTTTCATATGCTCTTAGAGAAGACATTCAAACCTGTCTCTCTAGGTGTTTGCATAGGGACTCTACAGCAGGTCCAGACGTTCCCATCATCCTCCTCCTGGAGCCTCAGTGGCAAGCACCACTTTAAGAAGAGGTCATTAACACTCCCAGGAAAGTGTGCAGAGGGCAGGAAATTCTCCAGCACCCTTGCTCACAGCCCATTCAGCATTAATAGCTGAACAGCAGCAGCAGGGGCTATCCATCGCAAGTGGCACCATGCGGCATCTATCCAAGGCTAAGTTAGATCATGCCTGGCAAAATGGACAGGTTTGCCTGCAATAGCTACACTGCCTGCTCCCATTTTGCTGTGGTTTCCAACCACGCTGCCAAATTTACGGCGCTTGGATGAAGAGTCCAAGGAGGAAAGAAAACATTGGTAACGCCAGACCTACCAGAATTTCCTTTGGTACAACAGTCTGGTGTAAGGCAATCCTGTTTGCCTTACCAAATAACTCTGAAATACAAAAAGTTCAGATGCCGATGCTGCACATGTAGCTAGGATTTGCCTCAGAGCTAGTGCTGGACAGTCATAAGCACTCGGTCTACAGATACCACACATTTTCTGACACTACAATGTTCACCAACACAACCACACTGAAGTGTCAGAGGCCTCAAATGCTAATAAAACAGCTAATTTTGCCACCCAGTTGTGGTATTTTTTTATTACAGCTCAGAAAACATCTCTGTTGTCCAATAAGAGTATGGACAGAAAGTATGTCACTTAGCCTCAGGTCAAAGAGTCGTATTTAGAAGATCCTGGAAACTTGCCACCTGCAGCTGCATGAAGGTGGAAGGGCAGGATTTCCTCCCAAACAGGTCATGCTTTTTTGGGTCCTTTGTTCTTGGAGAGGTGCTTTTGTTTGGCTTCATTTTTAATCCTGCACTGTTAAACAGTTAAGAAGTATCAGCTGGAAAAAGTGAAGAAATACTTCTGTCTTCCTAGGGGGACCTTACACTGTTCCTCTGTGCTTTCCATTACATGTGGTGGCACAGTGAGAGTCTTTCCCAGACTACCACCCATGAAACACCATCTCTGAACATGGAGACACTTCCATAAACTGTTCCATGTGGTTAAGATTTCAGCAATGCATGCAATCTTTCCATGTATGAATGTACAAGAACAGGATGGAGTGTGTGTTATTGCTATATGGTTGCTATACATGTCTCTTGAACACAAAGGGATTCCTGTGGCCATATGTCAGTGGCATTAATCTAAGTCATGTACATTCTGCATTCAAGTTCACAGATTTATACTATCCTGTGATTCCTTCTCATAGCTATCAAAGACTAAAAAACTTTGAACACTGAAGGTGCTTGGCCATCCTCCAGGTTGCATCCTGCTGCCACCAGAGACCGGAAGAGATTTCTCAACCACTGGCGTTTTCTTCTCCAGATCATGGTAACGTGTAGGAACAGAAAATGCATACCCAGCTTCAGATATTGATGCTTAAGACTTGGCTGTCCACACCTACATGTCAGAGCAGGCAACTCTGTTGACATGTATTTGAGTATTTCCCAGTTGCTATCCCCTACATCCTCTTCCTCATCCTAGGTAAACTCCTTGAAAGCACTTTACCAGAATGGCAGTTTGGACATTTCTAATGAGATGAAAACACTGCCTACTCTCCCTACAAAGGCACTTAGGAAGAATGAAAGTAAAAACCATTAACAAGGTTCACAGTGTGCACACAGGACGAGCACACACCTGGATACTGTTCCACATATGATGACCCCAACCAAAACTTTTAACCACTCTTATGTTTTCTATACCTCCAAGAGAGAGACAGGGTCACAGCCAGGTGGCCTACATCAGTGTCAATACTGTGCTTTGTAACTACATTTATTTCTGTGAGCACAGTACAGACATGGTGTATCATAAACACAGTGTACACCAAATATATAGACATTTGCAAGGATTTCAAAGCCAAGGAAACTACATGACACTGGCTAGGAAGAACAAGGGACAAAAAATGCACATGAAAAACATGAGATTTTTTAAATTAAGTTTGCTGAATGCACCTTCATCCCTCTGGTAAAATCATCTGGGGAACTAAGACAGCCAAGAGGTTTGTCTAAAATCTATCCATTTTCAAAGATGAAAGAAAGGCAACCCTAAGAAGGCACCACAGTGTCATTTAAAAAAACCAAGCAAATAGACATCAGGATAAATGATGGCTTCATTTATCAACTTCATTTATCACAGCATTAAAAGCTGTAAAGTGTAGAAAAAAAGGGAAGAAATAAATATCAGATAAAAAAATTCAAAGATAGCAGTGATAACTATTTTTGGTGATCCAGACAAATTCTAATACTGCCTTTACCAAACTGATGCTACAAGCCTTGTATTCCAACATATGGAAAATAAGTGTTTGAAAAATAGAAGGGCTCCATATTTGTAAATAAATATTTCTGTTTTCCACAAATACGAAACATATATATGCATATGTACAAATACAGCTCATGATGAGGAGAGTTCACCAGTGACAAAGGAGGCCAATAAGGAGACCTCACTGAAGAGGAACGTTTCAAAGTCAGAATGCCCTTCAAACTAGGGCTTCTTCTCTGCTCTCCTTAAGCACTCTCAGACCTCTGGCCTTCACAAGCAGCCTGTGCAATTACGTCAGTAAAACAAAACCAGCAAAGCAGGAGGACTTGTGAATAACCCGAGAGCCCAGGTGCTATCACAGAAAAGCTGGTAAAGGATTCAATTAATAAAACATCAGCAGTCAGGGAAATAATCAGTCTCTCAAACCAGTCCCACAAAATATTGCCATTGCACGTACAAAAGCCTGCATCTTTTGTTCAGGAAAGGCGAGGGAACACCTGCATTGTGCCAACACCTGACCAAATGAATGACAGTGCGGTTGAGGTGAACACCGTGCATCACTGCTAAGGTGTGCCCATCGAAGGGGTTAAAAGCACTGGAATCATCTGTAGTCCATCAAGCCCTGAGGAAGGCTGCTGTGATTCGTGGCGGGCAGATAGCCCTTTTACAATTATTCACTGTGTGACAATTATTCAATGCAGTGACCAGGAATGCGACTCTGCAGGGACGCAGGCAGCACACAGCCCTAACCGTCTGAGGAAAAGCTGTCCTCAAATGCAGAGCAAAAGCAGGTTAATGCAAGGAAAGCATGAATCACAATTATAGGCAACATTCATTAAACTGAAAAAAAAAATTAAGTAATAAAGTAGCAGTTCATCCATACAATGCCAGAATGACTAACAGCTCAAAATTTTATTCTGCAGCTATAGTAAAGAGAGACTAAGTGGTGTTTATTTTTTTTCAGCCAGTGGGAATAATTATGATCAGTAGGACAAAAAATGTTAATAACTCGTTTCCTGTTTAACAGACAGCCTGCTTCACCTCTGCCACTCTCCACTGTTACACCCAATTCATCACAAAGACTACAGCACTGTTTATAGAAATCCTCCCCCCCAGCTCTTTTTCTTTCTAAAACTAAACTGCCCTTTATTGACATTTGCTAGCTCTAATGAAGACCTACAAACATGTATACATGCTAAATATATCAATACTAATTAGACTAGCAGATCATCTTAAAAGGAACACTGGAAATATGTTTTTACCAATTAGAAGCAATAAGGTCAGAAGTAGGCCACAGTCTTAGGTGCAAATTACAGAGGTGAAAACACTGTAGTAGAAAACATTGTAGTAGAAAAGAGAGTTGATTTTTTGCATTGGCCTTTGAGAGCACACAGAGAACTTCCAAGAAAAAAACCACAATCAAAAACCCCAGATACGATTACTCAAAAGCTTTAACTGGTTAAGTGAGACAACTGTAAAGATCCTTGCCTGAGAAGCCACCTAAGTTTTACAGATCAAAACCCCTGCATAATGACCAAAGCAGACCTCTGCCACTTGCCTGGGTAAAGGCACAAGCAAACCTAGACCTGTATGTTTGGTTTCAGCTGGATACTTTGCTAGGGAGCTGCAGATCTTCATTTTCATGAATTAAGACTATTTGCTTCCACAAAACCACTGATAATCTAAAGGGTTGGAATGACTGTCAGGACCTGATGGATTTACGGGCAATATGCTGCCCACAACAGTTGAAAATGAGTTTAAACTGAGGCAGGTAAAGCAAAGCAGGAGGTACTGCCCAGACATGGGCTAAGTTCATGATACTTGCCCCATCCACTGTGGGCTGGCCATGCCTGGAGAAGCTCAAGGGCTGTCTGTATTTCTTACCTTGAGAAGCAACATACCAAAGGGGATGTACAGATCCAAGAGTATAAAAAGTTCTGTTGACTGAGCCTTTGCATAAAATATAAAAAATTAAATACATCTCCTTATTACCCTTGTATTAGCATAGCAGAGGCAGTCTTTTCATTTAGAAAGCGAAGGACTACAGGACTCGCATTCTGTGGTCATGGATGTCACTGAGTATCAGTTTTTCAGAAACAAAGGGTCAATGAAAGCAGCAAGCTTCCTCTGCAGCAGGGTTAGCTGTGCCCCACAGGAAATCCCTGGCTTGAGGAAGCTGCAAGACTTGTGAAAAGAAGGGCAAAGTCTTTTATTTACAGGCTGAACAATATCTTAGGCTACATCTCACTATGCACTTGATCTTTATTTTGACTATAGCAAGTGCAAGGATATACTAGCAAAATTTAATACAGTCCCCCAAACTCCTAAAAGAAAACTAAAACGAAGTTAAGTGGAAATTTTTGTTTGGTTTAGCTCATCTTTAGAAACAATTTAGTGCATCTAATGGTTAAGATGCTGAAGGTTTCATATTTGTAAGGGGACAATGTCAGCTTAAAAATAACAACTACCCCATGAATTCTACCTAGTGTTGTAAATACCTGATGTTGATGTAGTAAACAAGAGAAACTGAGGAAAGAAGAAAGGGACATTTCTTTTTCCCTTAGTTTCTTTTGCATCTGAATGCAGTCCAGTATATAGTCACTGTTTCACTATTTATGTTTTCTCTAGCCAATTTACCCTTTATCTGTCTTATACATGAAAATAAAATAAAATATAATTTTCCTGTTAACAAAGCAGTAATAGAAAAGAATTGATTTCTTATGTTTGTATTAAAATAGCTTACATAGGATCATATTTAAATTCTCTTTAAACTCCCACATACGTGCAAATATGTAAAGGATTGACTTTACACAGTATTTGTTCATTTCTCTTTGTGTTTTTATACCCCAAATTCACAAGAAGTAATTATATATTTTCAATTACTCCTCTTTGTACATCCCAAAGAGGCACCACATAAACTAGGTATTATGTTTCTCCCCAACTTCTTAGAACACAGTTTACCTTGGTACTTATTTTCCCTCACCACAGAGGCAGGTCAGACCACCAGCACACACCCTTCATAAGAGCTCTTTCCAATTCAAGTTTGCTCCCACAGCCTAGCAGATTTTATGTAACACAATTTACTACCCCGAAGCCAGCAAAAAACCCTCATCCAAATTTCAATACAGCCTTTGGCTACATTCCATCGTGCACTGCTCCTCTCCACTGTCTGGCTACTTGCAGCCACCCTCTTTCAAACAGTGAGGTTAATGCTTCAAAGGGATTTTGGTTGATGTCCTTGGGACTCGGAGGACTCCTGCTGGGTGGCTGCACTGTTCATGCCAGCGTCTTCCTCTCAGATGCTGCTTTCTGCGATGTTCTTCAGCCTGCAGTTCAAGAATCACCGGCATTCATCATTGGGTTTTATGACATCTGCTCAGTATTATAAAGCCAGAGTTGTTCAATCTTGCAAAACATGTAGCACCAACTCTGAACAGTTACCCCCAGACAGGCTCACAATTTTCAGTGGGCTATGGGAGGCAGAGCAGTATTTCTCAGAATAAGATGGGTACCCAGAGAAGGGAAATCTAAAGGCCAATTTCTTCCCTCACACTCATTTTGGAAGCATTCCTAGTCCCTCACTACTGTAGGCTGTGCTCTGTACTTAAGAGACCCTTATTAAATCAAAGAACTATTTACAATCTACATACTGGCAAGTCCACATTCCCATAGAGTGTCATCTGGCAACAGTGACTTAAATCGTCAGCTCTATATTTATTTACTTTCCTACTTCACAAACAAAAGTAAAAAGTACAAGAAAAAGCCATGTTTTTAATGACAAAAATGGAATTAATAGAGTAAAGCCCAAGAGCTCTAATGCATCAGTACACATCGCTATACCCAAACGTCCTTTTTTTTTTAAGCAGTAAAATATTACAATGAGAGGACAATGAAAAGGAAGATTAGCAGCACCATTGTGGCTTGAGATCTTTTACGTACACACCTGCTGCTAGAGGTGCAGGACCTCAATGGACCCAAAATAAGACAGCCTCCAGAGTGGGACACTTGTGCAAAAACGAGCTTTGCTAGGCATTTTGGGTGCTAGACTTCTCCTACCAACTCAGTCCAATAAATCAGCCCTCACTACTACTTCTTTCCATTTGATACACACAAGGAAACTGGCCTCACCACAGCTGCTCAGAGATCAGACCTCCTTCAGTCTCCCATTCCCCTGGACAGAGCCTGGAACAGGGAAGCTCTGGGCACAAGGTGCATTTTACCAGGTGGAATAGGAGGTGTCCCAGGGAGGACATTGTATCACTCTTATCAGTTCAGAAAAGAAAACATTGTTTTTAAAAAGCCTCCCCTCCTCTCTGCTAATCCCTCAAACCCAAAAAGCTCTCTTGACTTCCAGATTAGGCTTCCTCCTCCTAGAGAACACAGTCTTCATGCGGTGCAATCTTCACCATCATCACCCCAATCCCCATCAGAGAGAAGCCCACATGTAACTGGGCAGCCCAAGCCTGCCAGCCTCAACATTCAGATTTAAGGACTGCAACAGTCAGATTCCCAATCACAAAGCCGGCCAGGGGCCTCCCATCCTTTTGCCCAAAGATGATGAAAGCAGTGGAGCTTCCCTCCAGCTTTCCCCAGCTATGCATTAAAGCATACTAAGGCAAAAGCAGACCTGACACTGGGAGCTAAAACACCGTAAATCAATTCAAAGGGTGGAAAAAGGAAGTTTTAAGTTACTCTAGAGGGACTTGCTCAGTATTTGTCTCCTGACAACTTTTGCTTCTTTAAAGTACTGCAGCTTAGTTCTGCCTCTTGCAGACAAAGAGAGAAGCAACACAGCCCCTGCGCAGCTCCAAAGATGTGCAAACTCCTTAACTGCACTGGTCAGAATGGGGCACTCGTTTTAAATAAATAAATAAATAAAAATTTACAGGACATTCACTTACATCTGATTAAAACTAGCAGGAATGTCAGCAGCAGGAGCTGTCATTTGTAAGAGCTGTCAAGGCACAGGAAGTTATTTATTCTGTGGGTCACACACAGCCCTCTTTAAAAACAAGGATGAAACAAGAAAAAAAGAAAGCATGTTTACTGAAGCCTGTTTTCTAATATTATCTTGCCAATTTTGTTTATGAAATTTTATAACAATTTGTCATTGATAGATATTTGGGTTTATGTCCACAGATCTGTTAAACTGCTGGACACTGCAGGAAACACTAAAGCCCTTGCTGCTCGTGCTTAATTTTTGGATTCTTTTCCGTTTTGAAGATATTTCAGGGAATTTTCGCACATTTTCATTTGATTTTAAAAAGAAATTAAGGTCTTCCCCCAGAAAGTCAGGTGCTTTCAAGCATTTTGTTTGTTGATTATTCATGTAATCATAAATTACGCAGAGTATTTGGCAGGCCATGTCTTTCTCTGTTAAAACATTTGTTTTTACTTTCTCAGTTATTGTTTAGATCCTGGTCATAACATGCTCCAGGTTGTTTTGAACAGCAAAGAGGAAATAAGCAATATTTTAACTTATATCACACTGTAACAACATTAAATGCCTACGCAGCAATACACTGCCTGTTCAGTATTTTCTGCTTTCTTCCTGTCTGCTGCTGGCTTACAACAGCAAGATAATTCACAATTTTACAGTTTTGCAACCTGTAAAACACAGGCTCACAAGCATGCTAAGAACAAAATACAAAAAGGAGCAAGAAAGAGGACGTCAAAAAAAAAGAAAAAAAAGAGGAGCAGAATATAAAGTAAACATATTTGCTGAAGGCTGGTTTTGAAATCATAGGAAAGCCAACAAAGTTCTTCTGAAGTCAGCTCACATGCACCAGGCATTGCAGGTGACACAGTTGGATGAGGCAGAGCCCCAGCAAGGCACTGTTTGTCTACATTCACCCTGACACCATGGCAGGGAGTTAGGAAAGAGACTTTGAACTACATGCCATGACTGCTGCTCAGCAGGATCACGGTCTGCAGTGGATGGGATTACTAAAGCCATCGTGACCCCTAGAAAATGCCCTATGGATCAGAAAAAAGAGAGGCACCATTCCAAACACCACACAATTCACACAGAACAGTCTCTGTGACAAAGTAGAAATTACAGAACTATATTTCAAAAATTTCTCAAGGTTTTTCTTCTATAGGTCTAAATAGAACATTGGTTTTCAAGCATTCAGTTATCATGGAGAAGGATTTCCATCCCTCCTCCATTAGCTAAGTCTTAAGAATCTGTTGTTTACCTAAGAAGGAGAGGGAGATGAAGAAAAGAACATAATTTCTTCTAAGCCTGGCTTAGTAAAAAAATACTTCCAAAATTCAGTTTTGGAGCAATGAGTGAAGGATGTGGACCTTATACCTTGAAGATATCTACCTACCAAATGGAATTTTAAGGAAGTTCAGTAGCTCTTAGACACTCTTTGTAATAAAATTCTCAAGGCATCAGCGAATTAGGACCTACCACTCTAAAACACATTCCTCAAATAATGGAAACTGGCAAAACAGCCAGGGGCTTAATCCTCCTTTTTCCTCCTCTGTCAATTATTCAAGGACCCCACATTCACTCATCCACTGTTGTCTACTTCCTTCAATGCCAAGCATTTCTGGGGCATCTGATAAGGAAGTGCAGTGTTATCTCGCTCAAAGTTTTTGTAAAAACAGCAGCCATCCCACACACACAAGTGTATACATTCAACATATTTGACTGATCTTCCAACGAGAGTAGTAGCTAATTTTGACAAGAAAAAGTACAAATCTCTGTGTTGCAAAGCTCTTTTAAAAATGAAGTAATATTTTAAACTTGAAAGATTAGGCGTTTTTTTCTAATTGTCATCTATTCCTATTTTTGTGTTTTTAAACATGAAAACATTCAAGAAAAAGCATAATCAACCAAAATATTAAGATACATATTCACCTCTAAGGAGAATTGAAGAGTATCCTGTGATTTGTACAAATCCCCTGGCTGCAGTGATTTCTGTGCAGTGTAGTTGGCTAACAAACATCACAGAAACCTGTTAAAAACAGATTTAAAGGCCTTTTTACCTTAAGAAAGAACTTGCCAGAGAGCAGCTGTGACAAGGCACTTGCTTCCTGACACAGCTAAAGGCACACCACAACTTTTGCATCAGCTTGCTTGACTCCTCTATACTGCCACAGAGGCTGCCTACCTCTCAAATAGCCCTAACCATGTGGATTTCTCATTTTTTTATCAAGTCTATTGACAAACTCACATCAAGCTCTATTTCTATTGTAGGTGTTCTCAGCTTGTAGCCCACATACTTCTCGGGGCTCCAAAATACTTCTAAAATCCCTCAGAAGGCAGCCAGGGGAGGTAGTGGCAGTCAAATGTCCTCTGTCTGTTTGCATTGGGCTTTCCTGTAATCCTGGCTTAAACACACGTGCACCACAGGAAGAAAACAGACAATTTTAAATTGCTGACTCTAGAAAATGAGCAAGAACCATCTAAGATTAAACCTGGCCCCCAGACTTTGTCAAAAGGCTGACTTAAAGGATAAGGCCAAAGAAGATTAACTCAAGTACGATGTCAAAGTACACTCAAACAGCAACAGCTTCTTGACAAACACTGAGGGGGTTGTAAAAACCAGAACATTTAAGAGGAGGATTCATAACCCTGCAGTCTGTGCCGGAAGGAAAGCTCTCCCGATCCAGGTTCTGGCACCTGGTAAACTCCAGCAAATGGTTCTGGCTGTAATGATGCAGCACAACTCACTGAGCCCATAACCAGAAATGCAGACAACCCAGACGACTTCAGAGAAGAAAAATCCTCTGAGAGATGCACTGTCCAATGGAGAAGGTGACTGGGACCAGCCAGTTTTCCTTTCATCTGACAGCAGTCAGGGAGACATGCGGTAGCAGAGAAGTGCACGGTTCATCCATCAGCAATGTTAGCA
Organism: Irena cyanogastra; assembly: GCA_013397155.1. Taxonomy (NCBI): domain Eukaryota; kingdom Metazoa; phylum Chordata; class Aves; order Passeriformes; family Irenidae; genus Irena; species Irena cyanogastra. The sequence goes on along the minus strand of VWZV01008969.1, from coordinate 194,402 downwards.
AGGTACAGGGAAAAGAGACAGATGCTCTGGCTGCCTCCTCTCATTCGGGCTATGAGGGGTAAAAGGCTTTTAGAGTTACTTCTACAAAAAACCTATCAGCTCCTCACACTGAGGGACCAAACAAGAACAGGTCACAGGTCAAGAAGCTCTACCAGTTTGTGTAGCTCAGCCCAGTTTGTGGTTGTCTTCCCAAGAGAGTGAAAAGACATGATGAAAATAATCCCCACTACCACTGTCAATAGAGAATGCCATGGCTTTGAAGACCATGGCTTTGTATTGTACAGCAGTTTCATCACAGCTGCTTGACAAGCCACAGTAGATACCAGTCACTCTCGGTGGGAAGGAGTATTGACTGCCAAACCTGGGCACTCTGGGTCATCCAGCTGCTCTGAGGCAGTCATAGGCTTACAGGGTGGCAGGTACTATCTGCCTCTGGTAGGAGGTCTGCTGCTCAAGTTAAGCTGTTTCTGCTTCATATGAAATAAGGAATGTGCAACCTCAGCAGCCGCTTGAAAATACGAAAGCTGCAGCTTCCAACAGATGACCAGAGAGTACTCCATGAGAGCTTCAGCCCAACACAATCCTGATTCCCAAGCATCACCCACTAAGAAACTCAGCCAATGCAAGGACAGTTTCCCCACACAGAAGATATTGCTCCACACCTCAGAGGCCATCTCCTAAATCTGCATGCTACAGGACTCAATCTCATCACTGACCAAAATTTTCCTCCTCTTTCTCCTCCTGTCCACACCAAATTTAGCTACCAGAATGATGACATCCTCAACATGAAGACTGAACACTGGCACTTTCCTCAGTGAAAGAACAAATTTCCCCACACCAAAAAGCTACCAGTAAACAGGTTTCAATGACTCAATACACAGACAAAACCTACCTGACTCAAGTCAGCAGAAACTTAACATTTCTCTATGTTCAACACATTTTTCTATTGATGGCATTAAAATACTATTATTAACACTGCTAGCTAGAAAAGGCTCCAGGGAGGCCTCACTACAGCCTTTCAGTACTTAAAGTGAGCTTTTAAAAAAGGTGGAGGGTGACATTTTACACAAGGAGATAGTGATAAAACAAGGGGGAACAGTTTTAAATTAAGAAGAGAGATTTAGATTAGATGTTAGGAAGAAATTTTTTACCCCGAGGGTGATAAGGCTCTAGAACAGGCTGCTCAGGAAAACTGCGGATGTGCATTCCTGAAGTGTTCAAGGCCAGATTGGATGGTGCCATAGGCAATCTGATCTAGTGAGAAGCATCCCTGCTAATGGCAGGGGTGGCTGGAACTACAGGATCATTAGGGTCCCTGCCAACCTTCTATGATAGCTATTCCATGCAAAGATCCGCTCTGCTTTGGTGCAATTCTTCCTTTGCCTACATTATGTTTAAATCTCCTTGTTTCCTTTTTTTTTCCTGAAGGTTAGTTTATAATCCATTCTACAAGCTCCAAAGTAAGAGAAAAGGCAATAAAAGCAATATAAAGAGTACCTGTGAAGATTAAAGACCATAGTGACAATGGGAAGTCACACACACAGAGGAGGCTAACACCCTCACTGGTGTTTTGGTTTCCCTCCCAGATGCAGCTCTCCACGATGAGTTGAGACATAAAACCCTGTGAGATAAAATAAGCTGCCCTCCCTTATCTACAGCACCATTAGAAACAGGCATTCCCACCAGACTGGTGCCTGCTTGAGGGTGGAAAGCTGGAAGGAGCAGAGGGAGACAAAGAGGTGCCTGGCACCTTTGTTCAAGGCTCGGAAAACACCGTTTTCTCTCGGGCAGCGAAGGAAGCAAACAGCAAGCGCCATCCCTCAGCCATGGCAGCACGCACGCACATGCACACGCATTTCCTGCGGCTTCGCGAAAACAATGAAGTGTGGGGAGCCTGGCTCTCATATGAAGCACACACCGGCTATATATAAAATAAGGAAAGCAGCTGCTTCAAAAGCTCAGTCACACTTTTATCAACAGGGCTTTAATTAGTACCCATCTGCTTCCTGTTTTATACTACAGAAGTGACTTTCACCTGTTTCAGCAAAACACCCCTTCCCCCAAATGGAAGTGTGCACACACACACACATGAACACACACAAGAAGTTCACAAACACCTTATGCTTAAGTAATTAACATCTGAAATCCTTGTTCTGAGTGTGTGGGCTATATAATTGCTTTTTTAAAAAAACTTGGGCTTTGCCAGAGCTATCAGATTTCACAGCCAACACCTTTAAATCATACACCTTATATGTTTCACCATTTATTTTAACTCATTGGCACTTGGGGACCTAAAGAGCACTGGAGCCCTGTTGTACTGGCACTGCACTACAGAGAGGTTGCCCAGAGGGCTTGCAGTGGAAGTGTGGGCTTTTCCTGAGGTCCGTCACACACATGAAAGGCTTTAAATAAACAATGGCAAGGCTGATAGTTTGAATCCATTCTTAACTCACCCCATTGTTTGAAGAGAAGAAACAACACGTAGAAGAAAAATATTACTGAGGGAGGAAATAGCTTCACCTCTGAATTTCCTGACATTTTTCCTCCCACGCTTTTCCCGTTCACTCGTCAATTATTTATTTATTTTGCAGGGAGAAGACAAGTGAAAGTTAAGTACACCCGCACAGCTACGTGCAGTCAGACCTGCCCACCTCTCCTGCACAAAGGAGCTACAAGCACTTGACAGCTCGCCAGGAGCAAAGTATCCAGAGAGCAAAACAAGAGGAAGCAAAGCACTAGGAGAATTAATTTCTTGCCAGTGACTGAGCAAGGAGCACCACTTGCCTGCTCCTAGGCACAGTTATAGGAATGGGAAGAGGGGCAAGTGCCAAAAGAAGCAGTATTTATAAGGTTTCTGTGAATTTTTTTGGTTATGCAAAGCCTTCTCAAACTCAAAGTTGCTCATCACAGAAAAGAGCTTTTCTTAGCACACCTTTAGCATCAGCCACCACCTACAATGCTTATTTTGCCAAAATAAACCTGGCAACCACACAACTCATGCTCCAGTTTTGGAGTGGGAGGAGATCATTCTCTCCTTACAGTTAGAAACCTCATCTGCAACAGCTTTCCCAGATGCACAAAGCTGACCTAACTCAATTAAGAGTTTTCTTCCATAGCATCTTGAAGCTGCTTTCTGAGTTTTTGGATCTGTCTGTGAGCAGGGTTCATGAGATTCACCAAAGACTGAAAAGTAAGAAAAAAAAGTAATTCCAGTAAACAATTACAGCAGTTATCCCTTTGATGTAGCTACTCATGGTGGTAGCAAGAGGAATTAGTCTACAACATCCTCCTGTGTCCTCTATATCACCCAGGGGAGATCACAGTGCTGGCAACACCAGAAGGGGCAAACACTAACACCAAACACTTGGCTCTAAGATTCAGTATTCCTGGGAGCCTACAAGAAAGATAGGGAGAGATGATTTACAAGGCTATGTAGTGACAGGACAAAGGGGAACAGCTCCAAACTGACTGCAAGTAGGTTTAGATTAGATATATGGAAGAAATTCTTTACTGTGAGGGTAGTGTGGCACTGGAACAGGTTGCTCAGAGAAGTTGTGGATGGCTCATTCCTGGCAGTGCTCAAGGCCAGGCCAGATGGGGTTCTGAACAACCTGGTCTTGTGGGAAGTGTCCCTGACCACGGCAGGGGCTTTGGAACTAAATGATCTTTATGGTCCCTTCCAACCCAAACCATCCTATGATTCTGAATGGGTATCCTAAGAAATGTATTTGTAGCATACTGCCATTTGTTATAGACACAGCACACCAAAAGTACCATCTATCTCTGTATACAAGAAGAGATTTGTGCAGCATCACACAGATCTGATAAAAATTAAGAACTGCCATTCAAAAGTAAAGATCAAGCTTTGTTTTTAAAACTCCAAATTCAAGAAGTTCTCAGCATCTCTTCTGCTACCTCACTGTCTAGCAAAAGCAGGATTTTGTACACACACTAAGGGAGGTATTAGTGAAGGGAATAAGCTCTGTTGCTAGAGGACAAAAAATCAAATGAAAGCACACAGGTGTCCAAGCACAATAAATGCTCTGAGCATGTAAAATAGGTGAGAAGGGATGGAGCAAAATGAGCACCAAATGTGAGAACTCCAAAAATTTCTCAGAAAAGTAAAGGTGGCTCACTTCTAACTCAATGGTTTCATAGACAGAAAAAACAGATGTACTAATCTCTAGGGTTGAGTTTTGTTTTGTTGTTTAATTTATAGACTTTATCAACTGATAAACCTGAGTAATCAATTTTTTCCTTAAGAAAAGGAAAAAAATTCTTAACCTTGTGTTTTCACCTAGAAGATTACTCCACCACTTCGATATTTTTCCATGATATCTCAAGCAACATATTACAAAACTTCATCCAGGACTGAAACAACAGATTGTCTCAAGAGCAAATGACAAAATATTTGTACCAGAAATCCTGGCAACATTGCATGCAGATGGGTTTCTGAAAAACGGGGTTCCAAGAATAAGTCACCCAAGGTTCCAAAAATAAGAGTTAAATTCAAACAAAAACTGGATGTTCACTTCGCAGGGTACTGCAGGCCCTCTCCAGGGTCCCACCCTTGCCACACACAAGACATTTGCTAACCACAAGCCTCTGAAGTCTGAGCTACAGCTGAACACACGAGGCTGGGGAAATGCCACCAAGGCCAACGTCCTGGATGCATAACCCAGAAATTACACGGTCAGCCACCCCACTGCCAATGGACTTTGACCTGAGTATCGGGGCAGCCCCAAAATCCATGGCCACCATACGTGGGAGTCTGACCTGCGTCAGGAGAGGGATCATCCTGTCACACAGGGCCAGGAACATGTCTGCCTGCAGCCGGAATGTGGGCATGCTGGTCGGGTCTCTCAGCCTGCCAAGGCACAGCTCGGACGTGACCCTCCCCGAAGCACCAGGGGAGCCCATGTGTGCCGAGGCACAGAGACGCGCCATGCTTCAGCGGGGGGCAGCGGAGCACGACCGCACCACAGCAGAAACAGATGTCTGAGACTACGCTCATAAACACGGATGGAGAAACTTAAAACCTGCACGTTATTGCTCCACCTCGCTTTTTATAAGGGAAATCAAAAGCAAAATTCATCGGACAGCAGTGACCTTTCCTAAGTGATTCCAAGGCTTTGGGACACACTGCTTTCCACACCGCTTTCTTTGGTTTTGATAGTCTTCCTCAGTCAGACATCCATGTTTACTGTATTTTTTGGTTGTTTTTGTGGTCAATACATACTGATCTGATAGGGAATCCCAGGATATTCTGCACTAAGAGGAAGAAAAGAGATCCTTGATTTAAAAGACATATATTTTTAGTCAATATACTTCCAATCCCTGCAATCTAGGTCCTTCAACAAACTTTTCACTATAGCTTGTCTTCCTTAGCAATGGCCAACTTTATAGGGATGAATACTGTTCATAATGGCTATGCAAAACTAGTGGTGTTCGGCAGGAGACAGGCACACATCAACAGTTCTAGCCTGAGACAAAAAAGCTAATGCAATTTTTATTTAAATTCATCACCTATCTGAGACCAAACTTTTCCGTTAAGATGACTAAATAACTGGTGTTAAGTGATTTGCATAAAAGACTTAGAAAATGCAATATGGATATGGGGGAAGGAGAAGTGAAACAAGAATGGGATAATGACATTTCATGATAACAGAGAGCATTACAGCCTGGTGCATGCAAGAAAACAGTGTCCTTCCTTTCCTTTCTTCCCTTCTACATTTCTTTCTATGTATGAAATTAACAAAATTAACAAAACTTTTTTTTAAGCATAAAAATCAGGGCTAAAAGATCAGTTGTACACAATAGTCCAAAGGAATATGATATGGGAATAGAAAACAAATTCAGAACCTGATAACATTAGCAGATACAGTACACATATATATTTTTGGTTATAAAAATTACAAATCCACACACTGCAGTTTGTTCATTCTTTGACACAGCATAGACTGCTAACGTACAATCTTGAGCTTCCCAGAAAAATCAAAGCTGTTGGTGTTACCAGAGCAGCCACATAGAGTATACACAATTCTCAACATATAATTAGTTCAAATAGCAATTACACTAAAACTTGTTTGCTTTTTGGGGTTCAGAAAGTAAGTCATCAAGCTGATGACTTTAGAAATTCAACCACTTTCCAGCATTTAACTGGCTCTCCATCATATTCATCTTACTTCAACCAAATACGTTTACTTGTGTTGGACAGTCATGCCATTTTTGTTGCTTTAACACATTTAAGACTTCTTTAAGCTACAGTGCAAACATATCTTAAAAAAAGACAAGCACAAGAAGGCTTGAATTAATGCTCATCCAATAGGTATTTTCTTTGGGTAGGCCAAATCACAGGGCATCTAGGCATTGCAATAAGAACAAAAACAAACACACTTCTTTGAAATTCCAGCTTTTTAAAAATAGTAAGTATATTAAAACTAGAATTTCAGAGCTATCAGTGTAATAGTAATCTCAGTGATGAAACACTACTAATCCTCAGTTGTTATTCCATTTTTGAGAGCACCCCTTAAAAAAGGGTTCAGATATTCAAAGCCAGCATTTAACTGTCGCTGTGTCCTTATGACTGCTAATGTATCCCGAAGTTTGATTTACTGCTAGTAAAAATCAAGCACAGCTGTGATGAGACAACTTTCTGAATCCAATTATAAAGATAATCTTAGTTTTAAATGGATTCATTTAACTTCAGTGTCATTTACTTCTGTATTATCTCAAACGTGGCAAGAACATGCTTCTGCTGTAGGCCAGAGACAGATGTCACATTATAAGAATGAAGAATGAAAAATAATTTTCTGTATTAATGCGTCAAGACTTCTCACTTTTTTCTATACAGTGATGTTACATATATAACACCTCTCAAAAGTGGAAAAAAGGATGGTCTAGGAACTTTATAACAGCAGCCACTGGAGTCACAGCTACCTAATCTTGCCCACTGGTGGCTGCTTTGTATTACAAACACAACCACAAACAGGACAGAGTAACACCAGCGCTGCCCATATTAGGCTGGTCACATCACCAGAGCCAAGAGGACCACACCAACCCACCAGCAACTACATCACTTCTCCCTGCATCCAACCCAACCACCGGCAGCTTCTTGCCACCACAAGCACAAGGATGATTTGGGCAGTGTATTGCCCAAAAACCAAGGATGGAGCACACTGGAGCAGAGACACAGGGAGTTATGCCAAAAGTCTCAGTAACCAAACTTGTTCCAGTTTATTTTCTGTGGGCTTCATCTGGCTGATCTTCCTCAATAACCCTGCCTAAACTGATGCAGAGCAGCTCTGCAAAAAAACAAATCACCCCACAACTGATACCACCCCACACAAACCAAGCCCAGACTATTTAAGAGTTCAGACCTCTTCATCGAACAAAGCTCATCTTACAAGACTACTTAAGATTTTTCTGTTGTCTTCTTTTATATGTTTTCACTTCAGTACTTAAATCTCACTGCACCCTTTGGACCACAGGGCTCCCTGTACAAGGGAGCTGTTCATCCAAGTTCACCTACATAACAATTCAGATCTCAACATCAGAGATCCACCATAATTTTCTTGTGTTGTGGATTATCCTGTCAACCCAGGGATTGCATCCCATTCTAGCAGGCCTTCTGTAGAGGAGGAAAACCAGCAGCCTCTCAGTCATAGCAGAATACAGGGACAACCAGTGATATGGGAGAAGCATAACACTGAACCAATGACGGAACGTCCATCTGCAAGGGAGTGGCTTGAGCACACAAGCAGCCCAGGCTGCCACCAAGATCTTTAAAACACTACAAAGAGCTGGAATAGGCTTTTGAATGAGGATAATGAAGCAGTTTTGTAGAAGGTTTCTCTGCAACAGGAGACCACTGAAATGGGTTTTGTACAGATGCATCAAGTAGGCAATGAAAACCGATACTGCAGGCACACTAGAGGCTGGTGTGAACATCACAGGCGTGAGTAAAAGTGGAAGGGAAAACAACAGTAGGTTTAATGAGGCTCTGAAAGTGAGTAGAAGCCATTCAGATCAGACGTGACAGGAGAGGGTGGAGGAGGTGGCTAGGAAGGATGTGGCATGGCCCAGTTAGGGATATGGGGTGTTAACTCTGCAACCACACTGTGAATGGATATAAGCATGGTGCTTTTCAAAGCACCATGCAGAGCTGCAGAGTTCAAACATAAAGCAGCTTCTTACTTCTCAACAGTGATCTCAAATTTGTTTGAAATGTGCTTCATATCCTTTAGCAAAATAGAAAGCAGTCATCTGCTCTCATAACAGCACCTCACCAGGTCTCCAGCAATATCTCCACTTTTCCCTAGGGGATCACCATTTCTATGTTTTAAGAAAAGAAACACCTTTACTGTGATGGTGGTCAAGCAGCGGCAAAAGCTGCTCAGAGAGGCTGTGGAGCTTCCACCCTTGGAGATATTCAGAACCCAGATGGATCTGGTCCTGAGCACATCCTTAGCAGATCCAGCTGTGGGCAAGGGCCTGAACTAGACAATCTGCCAGAGGTACCTTCCTGCCTCCATTACCTTTAATTCTGTGGTGTCTCTCTTAGCCTGTCTCCACTGCTGGTCATCTTACACTGTCTGGAGGCCCTACATTGTCACAGGAGGGATGGTCATTTCCCTTGTCTTAAATATCACTTTGATCTATGCTGCCTTTCTGCCGTTTTGACAACTTGGTCTACAGCAATTCCAAAGGAGTTGCACTCTCTGTATTTTATGAAAAGCATAAAATATTTTAAAATATTTAAATGGAAGATTACAAGCGGCCTCATGTTCCCAAACCACCTTGGACACTGACTCATCACTGCTGGAGCGTTCCAAAACCATGTCACTGCTGCTCCAACGTACTCTATCCACCTCTTGAAACAGAGCTGGCACAGCACAATTTTGGTTTACACTGTTCTGGAGCAGTGGAGGTTTTGGTAAGACAGTAGAATTTCCCTGTAGAATATAGCGTAGAAATAATGATGTCTCTCTAGAGAAAAAGGTGGATTGAAGAACAGATGGGTTAAAGAGGTATTACTGCTTCTCTGCTTTGGAGAACAAAGTTCAGATGCAGTCACTGCATGCTGTATTTCAGCTACTGTATGTTTAAACCACCCTTAACAGCGCCAGAGCACGCATCTGAGGAGCTCTGCTCCAGCCAGCATCAAGCCTATCCTCACTCCCTTTGTGCCCCCAGAGACATCCATCAGCCGTAAAGCTACTCTGAAAGGATCTGTGGTGTCCAAATCTTCCAGCTTCAACCTGCAAGGATGGTATTGGGAGGCATCTGGAGGCTGGGTGACAATGTCCATGTTACTCAGGAGCTGCAGGGCAGCTTTATGGTCAGAGGCTCCCATTCTGGCAAAAAAAAGACTGCAAAGAAAGGAATACACAGGTCAAAAAGATAATTAAGTCACTGGTAAAGCAATTAGTGCTTTGAGTAAAGGAAGGTCACCTTAAAACTGTATCAAAGATTGCAAGTATTAATGTTCTTGATAGCCATACTTTTAAACTTCTCTTGGCCTGTGAAATTCTCTCTCCTGAAGAAATTACACAGGCAGAACAAACACAATTATTACAAAGTAATACCCATCAATAAAGACAGCTAAGCAGTTTCCTTGAAATTAATTTGCATTAAGCATTCCAAAAGCATTTCTTTTACTGAAGAAAATGTTCAGTATAAATTCTAATTCATTTTCAGCTCATTACCTCCTGATGCATTCAAAACCCATCGACAAATAAAGACACAAGAGAAGAAATATCTCTCTCTTCTCTCATTTGTCATTATGGAAGTTTGGTACAAAGTCTGTCCTTACAGGAAAAAAAAAAAAAAAGAGGGGGGAATAAATAGGGAAGAGAAATCAAACTCCACAAGCTGTAGCAGTCCTCCAGAACATAATACAATTCTTAATGAAAAGAATGCAAATAGCTGTCCTAGTGGACAGCTTTCACAATGGACTAATTTAATAATTTATTTTTAAAACAAGAGCATAGGAGAGGAAAAAAATTCAGCAGTGAAATGAATCTATACATCATTTTGATAAACCACAGCTAAGACTGCGCAGTATTGCTAGAGATTTCTGAAATAAAATTCCAAGCATGTACACAAAAATCAGACTATTTTGATTTTTTGCCAAACAGGCTACCTTCCAAGAATAAAAGTCTGGGAAAAAATGCTAGTACAGTGACAGAACAACATCCTTACTTCTCACTCCTAAAAAAGGGACAATTTGAAGACAAAATGAAAAGGTTGACAACTACTTGGTGGATCTTAAAGCTCAAGTATTCCAGGAACCAAGGTGTGATAATAAGTGATGTCGTCTGGAGAAAGGGGATGAATAGATGCAAAAGAATGACTAAAAAAGCACCAGGATTTTCCTGACTGTTTATCAGTGGCAAATACTAGAAGTATTTATGGGTAAAGGCATTTTTCTGTTAATTACTCAGAGACAAAAAGTACTGATAAACTTTAAACCATTGTTTTGTTGCCAAGCATTTTTTTTTTCTTGTGGGGAGGGTCTGATAAATTTACTTCTCCCATATTGTTTTTTCCCTATGGTCAATGCAGAGACATGTTTAATATGCAAACTATGTAGGTTCCACCAACCTACACTAAATGTTTTTAAGTGTAATCGAATTAACATGGTCTCAAGCATATCAAGTCCATAAATTTTGAATCTGCTATAAAGCAAGAGGCACTTAATGCAAGTTTCTGTTTGTAAGGAGCCGGGCAGTACTCGATGGTGTAAACACGGCCACCTGTCTCTCTCCAGAGCCTTCACGTACCGCGTGAGAGCCAGTGTGAACATTTGTTCGCCTAAAACGCTCGGCATATGGTTGAACTGACAATTTAATAATATCTTGATAAGGCTGCTGCCAGATTTTTGGCGGGAGATAAGCATGTTTTATCATTAAATATTTGTACTGCAGTAGCACCCGGAGACCTTGAGCAGAAAGGGCCTCATTATGCCAGGAGCAGAGGGTAACCGAGTCAGTGACCCACAGAGCTGACAACCCAGGACAACCAGGCTACAAAAAAAGACTGAGCAGAGTACATACCACATGCACTACACTGGAAACAAGTCTTCCTCACAAATTCACCTACACCTACCTGCTAAGGCTTCTCTTACAAGTCATTATTGATCCTCCTCAAATTGGGAGGATCTACTCTGCAGCAACTACCCACCATGCTGAGAAACCACGGTGACATTCATGAGGGAGAGGACCCATTTATCTCTGAAAACCAAGATTTTGAGGCAAAATCCAAGCATGCACTAGTATTCAGGACATAACATCTAAAGGCTTCATTAACAGCACCGCACATTGAAGTTTTGCTCCCCACATAGTTTCCTTTGAAGAGCTGCATATAAACATTGCTCTCCCATTGCAGATCATTCCATCTGAAAAACGTATAGCTTATTCTTACCCGGGATCCAGCAAAAATCCCTCTTCCTACCTACAACTCCATGAATGCTTTTTTTTGTTGGATTATGCACACACAGATTATGCACGAAATCAGGTCTTGGGGTAGCTTCACTCCATTCACACTGCTAAAGCTGAGATAGTTACGTAGACATTACCAGAAGAAGTTTCCACAGGGTGCACATTAAACCTAGTGGCAACCCTGTAAAAACAGAAAACAAACCCCTGTATGCCACAGCTGTCTAAACCTCATCCTTCAACCAATATTTCCTACTCAGTTACTTCCTATAATAAATGGGCTTTATTAAACCATGTGCTGGGAGAATCAAAATAACTATGACACGTGGTACAGAGAAAATGAGAGAACTAGAAGTTTCTTTTTAAAAATAAACTGTATATATAGAAACTAAGCAGTAAGACTGCAACAATGGAAGACCTCATTACAAGCAGAAATGTCTCATGTCTCGTTCACCTTAATTTTTGGACAATGGCACAACACATTTAAAACCACCTCATGAAAATAACTGCTGCAGAAATAGGATTTGAGCATATAGGTGCATCTGCCTTTGCAGCAGCACCATTAATTGTGTTTTCGCCATTTTACATGGTTCTGGTTTTTTAAACATAGACATGTCATACACAAATTAAAAACACTACTTTTTAAATACTTAATTTTATGGGTAGGTATAATATATATATATTCGTATATTTATAATCGTTACATGTTAAGATGAGGCAACCCTCCTGTTAATGTAATGTAAAATGAGGCAGTCTTACATTGCACAAGAGCTGGTAACACCACCTTTTCCATAGCTCCACTCCCAAAGGAATAAGCAGAGGCAGGCTCATATAACTTACTTTCATCCAAGGCTCATACCAACACACAAATTCTTGAATATTTTTGCCTGGCATGTGTTTTCAATTGCTTTTTGTGTATCACATTTGCCCCAACGTCATATTTAATCAGAGGTTTAACTTAAATAACCCCTAGTATTTTGATGTGCCTTTACAAGCCCCATTCACAGCTGACAGTGAACTCTGTCCTTACTGCTATTTGCAGACATGTCTGTACATGCAAGGTTGCCTCACTCTGCCTCCTTACTTCTAGGACTTGGGGTAGTATGCAAAAGACATCATTTCCAAGAAGGCTCGCAATGATTTTAGTGAAAGTTGTTCCAAAAAATCAGAGAGCCTTACTACGTTTTTCTAGGATAGTCAACGGGATTCACATTTTTATTTAATAATTTTTTTTGTTTCTGCTTCTTTGCAAGAAATGTGACCGAAAACTTCAACAGCAAGTACCTTCTTGATGACAATTCCCAGCTTGCAAAATTTAACAAGTATTTTATGCACACAAATAACAGTAACACTACATCATATTTTAGGAGCCCGATGTGACAGCAATAGCATTATTTCTTTTTAATTTAATTTAACATGACGAATTAAAAAATTAAAAATCAGTATTTATGAAGATATACGCACAACTTGAAAATTCAGTGTTCTGATTATCAATCTACTTTAAGTCATAGGTATGTGCTTTCAACAAAATAAATTCAAAAACCTTGCTTGAGCTGGATGGATACATGCCTTCTTGCACTTTAACTAGAATAGATTCCAGGCACAGAAAAGACTGGAGCAGAAGGATCATAGGCCTTATTCCCAAAAGGCCACTTTTATACTTTGAAATTCACTTTTAAACCATCTTTTAACTGCTGTCAGGTAATGAAAAGAGCCTGCAGGCATTCATATTAATTGGTTTTAATCCTGACATTAGGCCTGACAGGTCAAATATCTCCTGTTCTTGCCAGCTACATCTCATGAATGCCCTGCCATGGGGTACTGCCTGCTTCCTCCCGGTACATCCTCCTTCCCCAGAGGGTAAGAACGCACAGCTTTCCCTGGAGTGACAGCAGTACTAAGGGGGGAGAAATCCTTTTAGAACTGGAGCTCCTCCCCACTCCTTCCTCCCTGCCTTCACTATCATTGTGCTGTAAAACAAACTGGAAGGGAGATGTCGGGATAACAATCACAGGAAGAGAGCTTGTGACAGCCTGGCCGCAGAGTTATGGTGCCCCGAGACGGGAGGGCAAAGGGTCACACAGGAAACGATGCCGAGACCGGGACCCTGCCCTGGCTGCCAACAGGCCTCTCAGGGCTGCGGGGTTTGGGAGACGGAAATGTGTTTTGCTCTTTACCATTTTAAAGAGCCACTGTACAGTACAGGCTGCAGGATGTTTGCCTTTACAGAAAATCTCAAGGATTTGCACTTAGGGAAGCCCGCCGTGCGTGGCTCTGCACTGCAGCACAGCTCGCAGCACACTCCGCAGCATTTGAGCACCACGCAAAGCATTCAAGCATCTCTCTCACTCGAGTTGGGAATAATTTCAGCACCTCCCCCCGGAGAAGAAGGACTTCTCTGGATCCCAAGATGCCTTCCAACAGCGGCAACAAGTTAGTCCGTTAAAGAAAAGCATCTGCCAAACCAAAACACGGACTCGTGGCTTCCAAGGGACTCGGGTGCATTTGAGAGCTGCTGCAGCTTCCATTAAACACTGACTACAACAGAAATCACGCACTAAGGAACTAAAACACGTCTTCGAAAAATTAGTATGTTTATTTTAGATGATTCAGAGTACTGTGTGCTCTAAGCTAAAAAACTCCCTGTGAAAGGATTTCAGATTACACCTAAACCAAGTTATACTCCCTTCTTTCTAGTGGCTCCCCCCCTCACCTTCTCCTGGAGGAGAAACAACATCACATGCTGTGCTGCAGGTCTGGGACAGGATAGATATTCATAAACACTCGGTCATGTGTCTGTCCTGTTTTCCATGTTTGTAACTTCATGCCATTTATTTACGTTTTGAAATTCCAATATAAACATAAGTTTAAGATCCCCTAAAAGCTGCCTGTTCTGGCAACAGCAGATTTTCTTATTTGTTTACCTAGATATATATACTGAATAAAAATGAAACTTTCACTTGTGTTTCTCTACCCCATTTCAGTCAAAATTCCCATTTGGCCATTCACAGCAGAAACACTGGGCTTTGGCTGTGCATTTTCTCATACAGCTTCCCTTATATTTCACAGCCCAACTAGTGTGTTACTGCAGCCAGTGACTCCAGGGCTGTTTTTTGAACTCAGCCTCCCCACATAAATGCCTCTTTTAGAAGCTCTAGCCTGGCACCAGTTTCATGCTGATGCATGTGATAGAGGCCAAAGTCTCAAAGCTATAAAACCCGGCAAGTTCAATCACCCACGGGAGCATGAGGCACAGCATTCTGCCCACACACTGCTGTAGAAAAAAGCATACCCAGACGTCCTGATCCGATTAGCAATTCTGGCACCAAATCCTCACCCAGACAAAATACGTGTGACTGATACTTGCCTAGGACCAGCTCAAGGTTTCTCAATAGCGTAGGCAAAACGGAATCTGGTGGCATTACCAGGTTCATAAGTGGGAAGCTGAGAACAGCCCCAAAAAGTTGTTTCCCACTCCCTGCAGCATGACCTCCTCCATCCATCTACCTCATACACACTCCCACTGCAGCACATCCATCCTCTATCTTCTCAAACCCAGACTCAACTAACCAGATCCATCCAAGCCTCATTCCTTCTACAAAAGCTATTAATCCTCCACCTTGCTGTGCTGCAATCCTTAATCATGGTCAGGCAAATTTCAGGCTGCTGCAAAAGGGAAGAAATCAGGTAGGGGGTTTCTTCACCTTGGGGAAAGGAGGCAGCAGAATGAGGCAAAAGGACACAGACTGAGGGTCAGGCTTTCTTTTTCCACCACAGTCCTACAAGGCTAGAGTGATGACTGATGCTGCTGAAGAGGCCTTCCCTCCCACAAAAATGTGGACTGCTCCTCCCAGTGCAGCCGACAGCTGTGTGAAGGCGAAGTAAAATCTGGGCACTACATGAGTCCTCGCAGCCTCTGGTCCAAGCAGCACTGGCAGCTGTCACCGTGCCAGCTTCACACACACCATAACATTCCCCAACACCCTCACACAACATGCACAAGGGTTGGGGTTCAATGATACAGAGGGGTGTCTTCACCCCAGCTCTGCAGAAACCATCCTTAGAAGGTCCCTTCCCCACAGGTGTAAAGAAAAAGCCACTAGATGCCATGCAGAACACCTTTCTGGGAGCAGCTACTTTGTAATAGAGGGAACTGTAAAAAGAAGAACGAACCATTTTGAAATTTAAAAAGCAAAAGGGATGGGACCGAGTTGTACAAAGCAATGGAGAGCAAGAAAAACTGTTTGTCAGGTAATGCACTTTAAAAAAAGGATTGTTCCCATCTCTCAGAAACAAAAAAGACTCAAAACCACACCTAAATACTTCCAACAACACAACAGCTTAAAACTTCCTTGCTGCCTTCTCTGATTTTCCATGGTTATTACCTTGGGACGCAAGGGGCTTCTTGGCCAGATACTTAGTGGTAGGTTCACAAAGGAAGCAATGGCTCAAAGAAATGAGATGAGCAGAGACCCAACAGCAGTAAGGATCACCATGGTTTCTGACATGCTATGGGTTTTCTCCACACTGTGAGCTTACTGTCATCTTTTAAATGAGATGACATGCTTCCTAGAAAGACCTTTGCTATTAAATATTTGGGACAACTATCACAAATAGGTGCTAGCAGAATACTTCTCAAAGAAGTTTTTTAGTGTCTGTGTATGCAGAGCAAATTTAGAAGTCATCCAATTATAAGTACTTGCTCTTGAAAGAAAAACTTAATTTTTACTAGTGCGTAAAGTTTTTCAAGTTTTTCTCAAAAAAATTAGAATAAAATATACACATATATCCAGCTGGAGTTTTTCAACAGAAATTCTTATCATAGAGCAAATGACAAAGGAGGCACACATACTTGAGCTTAATACAAATCCAGTTTGATAAATTGATGAAAATAAGGGGTCAGTAGCATTTAATTAATTCTTAGCCTTAAACCAGTCTTTGATAGTAAGTGTGAAGCTAATAATACTAAATTACTGTAGTAGAAAGATGCTTGGCATGTGTAGAGTTAAACACCTGTACATTCCTGGTTTATGATTACAAAGATGCTCATTATCCAGCATTGTGCATCTAAGGGGACATGCAACCACTATATGTTTCTTTACTAACCTGGATGTAAGTACCTAGAATTTAGCCCTGCAACTCTCATTTTTAGTTCATCACTTTTTCTCCTATGTGCAGTTATATCTTTTCTATTTCATAAATAATTATTTGCCTGAGTCTTTTTAAGTTTAAAGGAAAGTATGAAGCAGAAAACTCTCTCAGCTGGAGACCTGGCTTGCCTAGAAAAAGGCTTGTGTTAACTAACACCTAACGCAGTGGTACCACCAGACCAAGTAAAAACAGCAGAGAAAATACATAGTACTTTGACAACACAAAAATCCCACTTGAAAAAGCCATCTTTTAACTCCCAAGGAACAGCTACTTACACCTTCTCTGTTCATAGACACACAAAGGTAATTTCCACTTGAAATTATCAGGCAGCTCTTCCTACTTACATGGTCACATGGCCCCAATGAAAGCACCCATCAACTACAATCCTATCTCCAAACCTGCTACCCATCTCTCCACAGGAGCTCCAGGGCCATTCACATGTTAAGGCTGTTCTGGGAGAAGCTCTCTGGCTCTGCGAACAACATAGTCGGTCTGTTCAAAACCTGTGCCTTTCAGTTTTCCTGAAAAAAAACCACCAGTTTTGAACACCAGTTCAATCCATATTGAAAAGAAAAACAAAAACAAAACAAAAAACAGTCATTAAAGGAACATGGTCTATATCATAAATAAGGGGTTCATAATATAAATTTACCCTCTGACTTACATTGCCTTTCAACTTCTGTATTTTGCACAACATCTTTACCTACTGTTACTTTTCGTATTAGATATGCCTGTATTTTAGCCCAGAATCTTGTATTTTCTCTGCATCTTGGAAGACCTGTGCAGACCCACGAGAGCTGACAAGCTTATGGAAAACCAGGTACAATTTGGAATCCTTGAATGATTTAAGAACTACACTGGTTGAATACTTTAGTTTTTCTAAATGCAAATATGCAAAGACTTAGGAAGATGCAGCTTAACATATAGACAGCAAGTTATGAAGCCTGGCATTAACATTTACTTATTAAGAAAACTGCATGTGCACCATCAGGTTTTTTTTCCCAGAAGGTCTATGCCTTCAGCCATCACACATTCTTTACACTCCCTGGAGCTTCAGCACAGCTGGTGAAATTCCTGGGCTCCTACAATGAACTGCTTGTAAGCCCGATTTTGCCATCTCCAAGGAGCCTGAAGCCATGAGACTCTCTCTACTAAGTTTTAAACCGTGTGCTTTCTTACATCCTGATTATGACACCACATTAAGTAACACACACTCCCTCAAGGTGATCTAAAAACAAAACACCAAGCAAAATTTGCTATGCAAACAGTTTTTAGAAGCAGTTTTTGTGATCCTTTGCTCAAATCACTCTGCACAGCTATGTGGGCAACCTGCACTGGTAAAGAAACCAATTATTCCGACTCTCATCAAGTATCAGATTTTGAATAGATGCAATACTGCAAGGCAGAAATGCCATAACACTGGTGTACTTTCTGAGCTACCAGGGAGGGAAGAGACAAAACAATAAAATATGTGTTGAATATCTGAAACAGGCTTCAAGAAGACAAAGAGTAATTCTCTTAGCAAAAAGAGGTGGGTATATGAATCTAAAGGGCAGTTTAAGAGTGGATCATGACAACTTCTTTGGGAGAATAAATGGCAAAAAGTTAGCTCTTATATGTATAGGAAGTGTCATGGAATCTTGACTTAGTATTCGTACTTAAACATGTACTCAGCATCTGGCAACAAAGAGATAAAACATATTATACAAAAGATTAACTCAATAGCAAACCTCAGCATAAGCTTAACTCTAAGGTTAACTTCTCTATCTTCCTCATAAAAAAGAAATTCAACTCTTATGCATCTCACAGAAAATCAAGAGGCCAAGATCTTCAGCCATTCTGCCTGCAGTTTGACTCTTGGACATAACTTTTGCATGTGTTAAATGTGAAAGGGCACATCTGAATCACACTCCATTTGTCACCCTCTGACAAAAATCAAGTCAACACAAGGGTCTATCAGCTATGCAGCTCAAGGAAAATTTAGCCAGATTTCAGATTAAACCAAATTGCCAGTACAAACCAACCTACAGAATCACCAGTGACCTGCACTCTCAGGAGCACAAGTGCTCAGGTCTCTGCTGCTGGAGGAAAAGAGCAATGAAATATTGGCAGAGCTCCTGTGCGTGGAAGGAGCTGCAGTACCTGCAAGCAGGACTGGTCCCTCTCACTGAGTAAGCCAGCCTTTCTCCCAGTGTGGGGAGATGAGGCCGTCTGAAACCAATGCCAGAGAGCAGGGCACTGCCTACGCTCCTATTTTTGAAGACTGTCAAAGCAGACATGATTTTCTGACCTAGCTTCTTGCTTCTCTGATTTACTCTGTACATCTGTGGGTTTGAGCAGACTAGAGACATCCAGCCATGGGTTGCCTCCTCTGTTGCTTATCAAAGAGCAAGAGACCATTGTACATGGGAGGAGTCTTAGCTCATCCACTAAAGAGGATCTCAATATTCCCTTTCCAGTCATCTTTCAACACCTAGTTATCTTACATGCCTCTGAATTTCAGAGATGTCCTCATTTACCACTAAATGCAATAAATAGGCTCTTACTGAAAAAGAGTACAAGATGATGTCACATATCATAGTAAAAGGAGCATTTTAGGAGTTGCCTTGGCCAAACACCCAAATTCTGGTTGTTTTTATTCCCAGGACATACACAAGCATCAAAGATGATGGGATAGATGCTTTTACAAATGCAAAGAATGAAAGCCAGGACTTACCATCCAAAAATCAACACCAGCATTTCTCAGGCTATGCACAAGTGCAAGGTTAAGGCCACTCATCCGATGGCAAAATACAGTTACCTCTAAGGTGCGATGAAGCAGTGACTTCGCTTCAACACCACAAGGCTGTTTACAAGAAGGGACGTGAAGCTCAACTTCTCCAGGTGAAGCTGTAGAGGAATTCAAGGCAGCCAGAAAGTAATTATTCAGCTGGAGTTTGGCCAGGACACTGGAGTTAGCACTGCTGTTCTCAAAGATGGTGTAGGGGGACTATACAGTGACCACCAGGACTGTCTATTGTCATCAACGCTGCTTCCCACAGAGCCCAGGTTCTCCTTGGAAAGCTCCCATTTCTGGATTGAGCAAGCCCAGCACTAGTCAGTTTGGGAACAACGTAGGACAAGGAGGAAGGGTGAGAAGTGTAACTATTAGTGTCACTTTCAAGAGCAGTAAATTTTACATGGATTAAAGGGATGAAATCTTTATATATAGCAAAAAGGATAATTATAATGAAGGCATCTGTCTAGCTGGCACCACCTACAGCAAGACCTGCAAGCAGTAATTGTACAATAACAACGTGATGTTTAGTGTGAGGTTTAGGACATTCTGCCAGAAAACCTAAAGTATCCAGGTTGTAAAACAGAGTAATAAGTAGGTAATCCCCAGCCTGGCGTCCAAGTTACTGCCCTAACCTGTTCCTTATGATTATAAAACGTCTCAGTGTCAGCAGGTTCACTGTGAGTCAGAGCTGAAATAATAAATGGCTTATTCTCCATCCTGATGGAGGAAATACATCACGGCTCATTGTGGCTCACTTACTGAGGCTTTTTTTTTTTTCAAACAGGAAAATGTAAAAATAACCAACTCATTCTGTCTTATTGCACTTATTTTTGATTAACAAGGCCCTTATAACAATCAAATTAGAAAAGAAAAAACAGCGTGTTTTCAATATGGCTGCAAAAACAATACCTTAGGAAAAAATATCGAAGAAAAGTACTGCACAAACAGCTGAAGAACACAAAATTTGTGACAAATAATCTCTTTGCCAAAGTGATTCCAACACTTGGCTCCTGTAAACAACAGGTTGTCTCAGCTGAGGTAAAGGTCTAGGCTGCAACCTTGAGGCACTTCTGCTCCCAAAAAGCTGTCTTTAGTCAGGTCCCCGTGTTCACAACACAATGACAACTCAAATGGTGTGTTTGCACACTCAAGACCTCTAGCTGTGAACTCCAGAAGAAAGGTGCCATCTCCTGCTTCACACATTGCTGGCAAGCAAACAGTGCCCTACTTCTGTCACGTCTACCCCGACACAACACAAAATGTTCCCCTAGAAAGCTCTTAAGAGACCCATGAAAGCCCAGCAACTCAAAAAAGCTCATCCTTTACTTAGCACAGATATATATATATGTAAAACAGCAGGAGCATTGTAAGCAAGGTGCAGTCAATCCTTTACACTTTTTGCAAACTGAAAGAACAGTAACAAGTGGAAGAAAACAAGCATCATTATTTTATGGACTTAGACAAAAAGTACAGATACATTAATATGATTAATTCAAGCTCAAATGTGGAGCACACGTATTTTTACACTCTCACAGAGTGGCCTAAATACCTAGACTACTTAAAACAACAGAAGAATATATAAAACCCAGAACAATATAAAAAAATCTATAAGCAAATGATTACATTTTTAAGTAACATCCATTCTCAAAAAAGAAATGAAAGTACCTAAAATAATAGAAAATACAAATAGAGAGCATTTTCAGAAATTAAGGGAAAAAAAAAGTGAGCAAATATCACAAAGACAGCCCTAATCGTTTTCAGAGAAATATCTGTTCGAAAGGATTGCAAGTTCTATGACTTCGCGCATTTGAAAGACACAGTAACTAACATTAGACTTACAAAGAATACAAAATTATTTGACTTAAAATAACATGCATTAAGAAGATAAAATTTCTCCAATATTTTATTGTAGGGAAAAAAATCCTCACATTTTTCTGCATTATATGTAGAGTAACAAATTATAAATTAATAATTTAGGCTGGAGTAGGAAAAACAAATGTTAATTCCCAGAGTACTACTGCTAATAAACAGGTAATCAATAACTAAGTTATTTATGACCAATACTATACCAAAAATGCAGATTAAAGTACAAAATTAATGTTAGTAGTGTCCCTTAATTGAAAGTTTTTTAAATGTACAGTTTAAATGTAGAAATGAACTATTTCCATTTCTTGCATATCCTTTCTGCAGCTTCTTGTGCACAGTTTGGTAACTCAATTTTATTAGGACCTTTAAAACATCAACATCCTGTGGGTAGTAGCAGTGGCCAGGACTCAGAGCTACAACTACAGCAGGGCAGGCATTTTCATCCTGTGCACGTTTTGCCATGCCAGAGCTTGCCTGTGAGACACTGCAGTGCTGGTTTCCACCCCATGCTGTTTTCTAGCTGAAAACCCCGAATAATTTGAGTTCTGTTCTGGTGCTATCCATCAGCCCTAATTCTTGGCAGCTACTTAAAAGGACTAATGATCTTGCAATGGAGTCATGGGACTTTGAGTCATGGTCCCAGCTCCAGCTCCAGGTTCCACCACCAGTTCCCACACTGCTCCAGGCTTATGCTCCTGCTCAGCTGCCCCACCACCTCCAGCAAGGATGCCGGGACCCCTCTCTTCCTGGGCATGCCTCTAGGCTTCACATGATTTTGTGACAGCTTCTGACACATTCACAGTTGTCCCCCTTGCACCCTCTCCTCTCCACTGCCTTCAACAGAAATGCACACCAAAGTAAGTGAAAATACTGGTGTGTGAAAGGTCGACACACTGAAACTATCCAAGCACAACAAATTGCGTCATGCTTTCCTGGAGATTAACCCACACCATCACCCCTCACACCACATATCCCACAGCTTCCCATGGGCATAACCTTAATCTCACAATCTGAACCCCCTCTACAACTTCACTACTTTCCCTCCTTTATCTTTACCAGCTCCCAAATACCGCAAGCCCCAGGCGAAAGGCCTCCAAACTCCACAGCATCCTGCAGTTCCTCCTAAACAGCGCTCCTTGGAGCATCCACCAGGTCCATAAAAAAGCTTGGACTGGCCAGCAAGCTGCTACCCACCAGGAAGAAAACAGGCAATCCCAAGCATGGACACCTAACTCTTGAACTGAACCTTTTTTTTTTTAAATTATGTTTTATGACATCCATAATAATGAATATTCCAGTGATGAGCACAGAAGCTGGATTCATTACTGCCTTGTGACTCATTAAGGGTTTTTTTCTAAACAGAGCAAAGTTTCCATATTTTTGGGCCACATCTCACATCAGAGCTACACTTCAAGGAAGTGTTACACATCAAAACAACTTCAATGACAACACTACAATGGAGAACAAAACACTCAGCATTTGGAATGGCAAGAAATTGGGATTTATATATATCCCCCAGATACATTTAGATTTTTAATCCCTTTCACACTTTGACCCTTTAAAATGAAGGAAGAATGGTTCATTTTAAGCTTCTGGACTTTTTTTCTTTTAATTTCATTTCCATTTTGGCTTGTGATGTGAACAGATCTGTTCAGTGACATTATACAGCACTGCTTTGGAAAGCAAAAGTCTGCTCTTTTCTATCCTACATCAGTAAGAGAAAAAAATTTTCTCATTCTGACCCAAAGATCACAGAAAAGACTGTATTTGTCTAAAGACAAGATTCACAGACAGTTGTCATACCTTGTACTGAATGAAAAAGTTGGACAAAGCACACAAGCTTTGTATTACATAAGCTTTTCCTTTAACTATTTTTATTAATTTTCTGAATGGGTATATTTATTTCCTTAAATACAACTCATAGCACATTATCTTCCTTATTAATTGCAGCTTCTTTCTGACACTCATTTAATTCTGTATCTTTTTCTTTTATTCTCATCTGCATTTACAATGTTAATGAAGAGTTTGTGTTTCCAGGTAAAGATTGTTTTTTTGAACTGATAGGAAATCCTATAAGGTCTTACGGTTGCAGTTTTTCTCCATAACAAATGCTTCCGTTACGTTGCAGATTAAATACCTTAAAGATATTCCTTTTCTTTGTGACACATACTGTCTGCTGTCTTTAGAAAGTAAAACTTTCCTAACTAAGCCTCAATGACAGAAAGCGGGATTTTACAGAGAAAAAACCAGAAAAACACAACAACTCATGGCACTCGCAATTTAACTCATGTTTCAAAGTCTCTCTCATTTCCTCTCTTGCCTTTTCTTACAAACACCACAACCAAAACACATTTGTTTGCTTTGATTTTCAAAACTCTACTGCTCCCAAAGACGAGAAAATTTCTCTGCAACCCGCTGAGGTTACCAGCATGTTACAGCTGTTGTTCCTATATGAAGACCATCCGGCCTTTGCGGACTTTCTAGAAAGCACAGAACAACTCGCAGTCCAGATATGCCCTACATCTGTCCTGGGAGGGGGCAGGCCCAAGACTGATGGATGCCATGGCCATCTCTGGCTCAAAGAACGTATCTCATCATATGCAACTGGGACACATCACACTGCTGTGTACCTCTGGTCTTGCTTTCAATGGGCAAAAGGGTGACAACTCTCTTGGACTGCATATGCATGGAAGTCATGTTGTTTATCTGAAAAAAAGACTACCTCTGCTGTGTGTAAATTGTGTGGTTGTGCTCAGAATTTAGGAGATCGAAGTTAGGACTTCCCAGTGCTGGCAAAGAGGGAGTTAGGTGTGGATTAAACCCCATGTATGGCTGTCACCTTTTTACCTCCTTGGAGGAGCAGACTTACTATCACAAGTGAAACCTGTGATTTCTCTACAGAATAGAAGATACTTCTTTTTTTTACTCCTTCTTACAGAACCTTTTTTCCAGTCCTTTAGTTGCCACTGTGGTACGGCCAAGAAGATACTCAGATCTTGGCTTCCAAATCAGTTTGCCAAACTATAGCCTGTACAGAAAAAAACCCCAGAGGTTCCTGAACTCTCAGTGTCTGGAAAACATGGCAAATGGGGCCAGTCCCCTGTGGAGTCAAAATGCAAAGTGTTCACGAGGTGGAAACAACATGTTCCAACATTACCATCTTAGTTCCATGCACTTGGAGCTACAGGCCTGAATTTGATGAGATTATTTTGTCAACACTTGAAGCTGTCCCTTGGCCTCTTCCCTAAATTAACAGTGCCTCCTAATTTGAGTCTAAAAAGACCCCTATTGAAGGTTACAAGGGTTGCCTCCTTTCTCAGGAATTACTGTGCTTGATGAAGTTACTCCTTGTGAATATTTAGAACAGGAACCTATTCCCCTCCACCAACTACCAATCCCACACAGACCAGCCTTCTAAGCTAAAAGCAGACTATGTAAACCTCTTCACATCTATCTTCTTTCCCTTCTACAGCTACCCAAGGGCTTTTCCTGCAACACCAACAGGTACTTCAAATCACAAAAGTCAATGAATGGATAGGAACCACTAGGCTTGAATAAAGGTTCCTTAGAGGTAGGAAGGAACCTGCAGGAAACCTCACACATTATTCAGAAAAGGACTGTGCTGTCCACACCAGGTAATCAGCCAGGGAAGCTTTGCTGCTGCAGAGGAACCTTAGAACCTTACTGGACTCTCCCACAACTGGTTTGCATCAGCAGTTACACACCTCACCTTTAGGTTACCAGTAGGAGATGAAGTAAAACCTTAAACAGTAAGCAAGATCTATTTTTCTTATTGGTGTTGCCTATGTGAACATTAACACATGATTTACATGGCAGAGGAAAAGAGGTGTTAATGAGGAGAGGGAATATTCAGTAGAGATATTCTTTGCTACTCTATTTCAATTCCTCATGTAATAAAATTTAGTGTAAGTGGTACTTGAGCAAATCAGCAGCATTAGCAATAACCCTGATCAGAAGTTTCTGACTATAAAAGCATTCCAACCTCTGGGTTTTTTTCCTTAAATTTGGAAGGTTTAGCATTTCAGTATAATTCAGTTCATGTTAAAGACATTTCTAGGAAAGGGCACATATCCTACAGCAAAGCTCATTAAACAGCACTTACCAGCACCAAACTTAAAGCCTTTATTGGCAATTTCGACTTCTGCTCTGCATGATTCATTTATCCCTGGGATAGGCCTGAGCAAAGGATTCCCCCAGCAAAAGACAGACTAATCAAATTATTTCAAGTCAGTCAGGTATTCACTTTAAGCCATCCGGCCCCGATGGCAAAATCTCTTGTAACAGCAGATCTCCCAATGTTAAAGGAAAAAGTATTTTCACAAGCTAAACACTGGCTTAATCAAAGCCAAGAGACAAAGCTCCTACAGTCAGGAACACATAAATGTTACCACTGTCTCCTTCTCACTCGTAACCTTTCACGCTGCTCTGGGAAGTGGCTTCTATACAGATACATAAAGGTCTTTTCCAGCCTGAGCAATTCTGTGTTTCTATGACACGCACCCTCATTTCAGACACACACTAGACAGAACATGAAACTACCCTCACACACAAGGCAGCACTGCAACATTGCATCCCAGTGGCTGGCACGGAGAGGACGGATTTTAGCAAGATGCTGAAAGATCGCAGTACTGAGCAACAAACCTGAAAAGGCCTTGAGGTTCTCCTCCCCTCTTCCTGGGGGAGTTGAATGCCACGCATCCATCAGGTGCTGGTACCTTTACACATCATGCCTAGCTAATGACACCTAACCTGGTAAATAATTTTTGGTGTCAGTTATTTCTTACCTCTGTCTCACCCTGGATGATAACTTGATAATTAAGAGGTTTGGTGCACTTTCATTCCAGCCTGGTTACTGAAGGACAGGCTGCAGCACCTGCACGGCACAGCACGGCAGCTAGCTGCCAATGGAAAGTACAGGAAATACCAGCTCTTGTCCCAGGAGTAGACAGGAAACATGGGTAAAAGATAAACAATTATACCAGTAACTATGCAAGCTTTTCTTTTCCTCTGCTTCTACCAACCTCTCTAAATTACAACAGCTTTCATCCCTCTCACTTAGGAGAGCCATTCAGGCTTTCACTTCCCCTGGTGCCCCTTCTCTACAACTGCCAATGATGTTATTGCTCTCATCATCTTTTAAAATGGAAATATTTCTTCTCAACCATACAGTTTTGTATGTTGACAGCTTTTATTTCACACAGGAAGAACCTCTTGCACACTTGAAAGCTTCCCCCTGGCTCTAAGAAAAGGCACTGCCTCCTTTAAGAGCATCATCATGCCACCACCACCACTGCTATTTCCTATGTTCTCAAATCCAACACAGAGGGCAGTCACATGCTCCTGTTTATACATCCCATAATACAAGGCTGCTATTTATCAATAAATGCCTTGAGGTGCAGAGCAAAGCCCAAGCTAATAAAAATCTGCTGGGATTATCTGCTAGTGTTTCACATTGGCAACAGCAGCGGCCAGGGAAAACTGAAGGGGAATTAAGGATGCGGCAGAGGGCATACAAAGAGTAAAGAGCAAAAGAAAGGGGATGCTGCAGGTACTTGAAGAGTTGGTGATTAAAGATAGAAGAAGGGCAACAGTAGAGGCCCAACTTTTTTTCTTTTTCTATTTTAAACTTGAATGCAAGCCATTAAAGAATGACTTAAATATACACAGACAAACAGATATTCGCTATGTTTTGCTCAATAAATAACTAAACATTGGAACTCATGCCTGCAGGATAACTGCTAGAAAAATGACTTGCAGTGATTAAAAAAGGATTAAATGGGTTTTATAAGCAACAGTATCTGCTGTTAAACATGCTAAAATAAAATTACAAGAGTTAATAATCTGTTTGCTTCAGGGCATAAACTAATCCTCATCTAAGGGCAGCAGAGATCTGCTTGCATGTCAGCTCGATATCTGGTGCAACAACTCCTCTCCATTGGCAAGCAGTCCTTGCTTTTGATTCCTGGCATTTAAAAAGTGTCTTTCTTTCCTGAAAAAGAGAGCATGCTATTGCTCAAGCCTTCAACTGACCTTACATAATTGAGTGGAGTTTACCAGACGTATCATTCCCTTGAGGAGCGGGGGTGAAATGCTTGAAAAGGGAAGAAAACAGTTTAATTGCCCCACATTTCAATATTCTGCTCTCAATTTCTTCAAATACAGTTGTCAGGGCACTAATACCAAGCACATGAGTTGAAACTGTTGGAAAAAGCTTAAAGACATGAACAAAGCACACAATCTTTTTGTACTTTTCAGCGCAAATGGTTCATCAGCCAAATCATTTTATGAGAAAATATGATCTTTGGGACAGCCTGCAAGGGAAGATTATTAACATATTAGAATGTTAATAATCTGTAGAAATCTGTAGAATTTCTGTAGTAAATTCTACAGAAGAATTTACTCAGCCTGGAAATAGCTATAGCATTATCTAATATCACAGCCTGGTTCTCAAAGATGGAATAGGGTTGACATACAAACTTCTCAAGATTATGATCCCAGCCCTGTCCAAACCCAAACCCATGAACCTTACTAACAGACTGGCTAGTCTCCCAAATAACTGCTTCTGGACAAAACACAACACAGAATGTGACACATCCAATGTGGTTATGAACTTCTGGTTTCAAGCACCAGTTCACACATTCTCACAGGCAGGACAGCTGCATACTGGGGACACTCCTCTCCTGGCTCAGGACAGCTCCTAGAGGAAGAAATCTTAAACAGGAGCTACACAGAACTCATTCCACAAGCGACCTTTCCTTCCAAACCCCCAGGCTAAACTCCCCAGTTCTACTGCTCTACAAATTTTATATTAGTATCTTTTATTTTTAGGGGGGTGCAAATTCTAGCTGGTCCAGTTTGGCAACCCAAATGCTCAACATTTGAACTGTGTTTTCAGAAAAGGACTTTGCAATGGTCCACATTAACTCACTAGCAATTCAGATCATGTCTGGAGTGCTTCTGCACTAGATCCCAACAGATCAGTATCAGTGTTGGAGCCTCATGTTAAACTCATAGCCAAGGAAAGAAATACAAAATGCCTGGCAGGAAAAAAAGTCAAAACAAACAAAAAAAAATTCCAAACAAATAATAATAAAAAATAAATGAAACAAGAAAAAACCTCTGAAACTTCAATTAGTTTTACAGAGAATACAAACATAATGTTTCAAATCACTGTATGTATATATTCCCTCTCCTCCCTTACTGCTGAAACAGCAAAGCATGCATGGCAGATGGCATGATTCATCTGAAAATTACTCTAGCAGCACTCTATTAGCCTCTAAGGAGTAAACTAGGATAAAAATATTCTGAATGTTAACTGAAAGTAGGCAGTTGTCATGAGGAGTCATCAGGTCAGTCTACTTGCTTAGTTTGCAGAATTTTCCTTTCAATCAGCAACATGCACTCCACATGAAGATAGCATCACTTACTTGTTCTACCTATCAGGAATTATTACAGAAGGGAAGCAACTGGGACACAAAAAGGTTTATTTTCCCACACCTAAGTAAAAACGTACCAGCCACAGTCAGGCCAAGAGCAACAGGGCATCACATAACAATGGCCTCAGCCATTTTGGGTGAGATAGGATAGATTCAGTTTCTAGAGACTGCACATCTTAGCCAGGAGAACAACTTTCCACATGCCCAGTAGCAAAATGCAAATCTGCTCAGTGGAAAACATGGAAGAAGGGACCTCAGGAAGTCTGTCCTTGCCCCAAAGTATCAGTAATTATGCCCATCAGCCCACACGGCACACAGAGTAACTTGCCAGGGAACTGACAAAACGAAAGCCTGCATCACATGCAGTGTTAGGACAGCCTTACCAAGCAGCCTGACTCAAAAATGCAGTAAAAACACCCTGCCATGAGTCCCCCTGCTTCATGCAAAAGACAGGAGTCAGCACGTCTTCTTCCAGAGAAATTAAAAAGTATAGGAAGCAAGGAATTAGGTTGCCAGGTGCAAGGAATGCTAAGCACTCACTCAGTGACCTATTGGACTAGCACAGGATGCCTCCAACTGAAACACAATCACTCATTTGAAAATAAGAAACAAAACACACTCTTAGGTGGTTCAGATTATGCTGACAGTAAAAAACTCACTGTAGTGCAGCCCACTGGCCCAGGACTGAGTAGTCTAATTGCCTGGGCTCAGGGCCCCAAGCTAAAAAATTCCTTCCCAAATAAAAAGTCCACAAGGACTGATTTATTTTTCTGCTCCATCAACAATGATCCTCAGTCAACAGAAGCTGAGTATTTGGTGTGCATTATATATGCAGGCTAACCAGGTGAAGCCAGTAATGCAGTTGTCCTCATCTTTGGGGAGAAGGTGGTGAAACTGTGCTTAATGTCATCTCTTCAAAAAGGCATTTTCTACATAGGTATACACTACCACGTCAGCCTCGTTGCATAACCGGGTTGTGCAATCACTGCAAATTCATTTACATCTTCTGTTCCAGAGCTCCAGAAGTGGGAAGGAGGGATCGCTGTCAAGGGAAAATGTGGATTTTGCAGGAGTGGTCTCCCTGGCCACAGGAGGATGGTCTCAACAGAGGTCAAAGGCAGTGAGGAGGGGACCAGGACTCCATCCCTAATGCCTCTACTGCTCATCCAGAGCAGACATTCGGAACAGAGTTTTAGTTAGAAACCTCAAAGCAAAGAATGACTTCATAGCATCAGGGGATGACTAGCATTGGCTTGGGCTGCAAGCAGAGAAGATTATGGTTTCTCCTTTTAATGCTTATGACTATGTCACTGCCACAGAACTGTAAAGAATGAATAGGCAAGAGTGCAGTATCAGGTTTTCATAGACTGTACAAACTGGATTATTCAAGAGTGACTCAAGTTCCTAACAAGCATGAAGAAGTCTGCATTAAGATAACATCTCTTGATTTTTCCCAAAATCAATTGCAACAGGCTGCACTTTAAAATACTCCTTTAAACTCCCTTCCTTGTTTGTATTTCAAGGCAGCATTTAGTGGGTTTACTACATTTGTGCATAAGGAGGACACAA
Organism: Irena cyanogastra; assembly: GCA_013397155.1. NCBI lineage: Eukaryota > Metazoa > Chordata > Aves > Passeriformes > Irenidae > Irena > Irena cyanogastra. The sequence goes on along the minus strand of VWZV01008969.1, from coordinate 164,142 downwards.
AACACCAACAGTACCAGGGACCAGACCTCAGATCAGCATTAAAACCCCACCATCCAGAATACACACTCACACAATGTCCGGAGAGATGCTCAGCTCTTGCCACAAAGGTAAACTCTCAGCCATAAAAACCTGACACCATAGTTTTACTCAGAGGCTGCACATATTCATAAAGGAAAAAGGAGAAAATGGCAATAAAATTAATCCTCCAATATAAGTCAAAAGAGAAAGCTCCTGGATCAGCCCTCTCCATCCATCTCTGAGGTTTCCAAGCATTCCAAACACTGAACTGCCTTCCAGGTCTGCCTTAATACCATTTCAATGATAGCAGGGCCAAAATAACATAAAAACGATGAAAAATTAAAGCTGCTCTAAGTTAAACATGCAGCCACACTCTGGGTTTTCACATCCAAAAAAAAAGAAATATATATAGTGGTGAGTTTTGGTTTTTTGGTTATCTTTCTCCACTATATATTTCTAGATATTAATCAAAATCTAAATACATCTAGCTAGATAGAAGTGTGTAGAGCATTTTTATTTATGTGCTACAATTTGATCAGATCACACGAGGCTGTATCCACATCCTGAATTTCAAATAGCTTCTGGTTTGAGGTGCAGATCCATCAGGTCACCTGAAAGAAGCAGGGGTGAAGCAGGACAAGCATAGCAGCAACTGCAAATATCTAAGCCTGACCTGGTTCTGGTAGCTTAACCTTCCTTAACACCACATCATTTAAAAAAAATCAGTAGTAGTAATAATCATTCTAAAAAAATTAGTAGGAATAATAATGAATCTAATCAATAAACATTATTTGCCTTGAAACATCTCATCGATTCATAAAATGGTATGGGTTGGAAGAGACCTTAAAAATAATCAGGTTCCAAGCCCACCAGCACAGGCAGGGACACTTTCCACGAGACCAGGTTGCTCAAAGTCCCTGGCCTTGAACACTTCCAGGGATGGGCCATCCACAACTTCTCTTGGCAAACTGTGTCAGTGCCTAACCACCCTCATAGTTAAAAATTTCTTCCCAATATCTAATCTAAATGTAGTCTTTTTCAGTTTAAATCTTCCAAGTTAGCACAAGCATTGCTTTCCTCACCTGAACCTGCAGAGACATCGAAAGATCTTACTGAGGAGCAAAGGCAGCAGCATGGTATCCTCTGGAGAGGCCAAGGGATGTACCTCAACTGATCTAAGTAGTGAGAAATCTATTCAGTGAATCACTACAAACTTCTCTGGTAACTGCAAAGAGGAAATACGATTACTTTCCCTGACCTCCTCTCCACACCTGAGCAGTAAGCGGCAGAGCACCCACAAAGGGGCCTGGCAGACGGAAGCATTCCGGCAGGACTGCGCCGGCGGGCTCTGCTCCTGCGCCAGGCAGCGGCTCCAACACTCCCTGAAATCTGCACAGCAGCACCCTGCCAGCACTGGGGCAGAAGCCAGGCTCCCTGCTTCCCCACGCAGCCCTGTGCTCCCAGCTCCCCACACCTTCCAGCGCCGGCAGCCGCGGCCAGGGGCACTGGGAGCAGCCCTCAGCCCCGCCGTGCTCGCAGGCTGGGCAGTCCTGCAGGGCAACGGCGCGACGGGGCGAGGAAAGAAGAGAGGGTCCAACCAAACATTTACGGATTACATCTGCTTACTGCACCTTCCCAGGTGCAGACAACAACAGCAGGTATAATCTCTTGCCTCAGAGCACCACCAGCACGCCTTCCTTCAGAGAGCCAGGTTTTCTGGGAGAAGGGGTTGGGGGCTGGCAAATAATTATATTTAATTTGAAGGTTCAGATTTGAGGAGCGTATTTTTGGAAAGAGAAATCAACACATTTAACAGTGAGCAGGAGCACAGAGCACATAATCCTTTCACATCCTGACAGGGTAGAACTGCGGAGGCCTGCTATGAAGCATGTCTGAATAACAGCATCTTCATTTTTTGAATATCTAATGAGGAGTTTCTATATATTGCAGAGCATTGCTATAAGATATAATTTAGTTGGCAAACACTAAAGATCTCAGTCTGTAAGTATGCTTTTGGCAATCAAAATTCAAATCTGGATTTATATATCCAAGATATGTGTGGCATCGGTACCTTTTTTTTTTAAATTCTAACAATTACAATCAAATTAGCAGATTGACTCATATCAGTTTTAAGCAATAACAAGCTACAAGACAATGAGCCTACACCACCACCACCATAACAGTGTATTTTTGGATTGTCAGTATCCTTATTCCCATTAGCAACTTCACATATATTTAACACATATTAAAGGGCAGTAAAAATCTAAGAAGGCTACAGATATAAGAACTTAGCACTGACTTAGAACTCACATATGCCGAAAAAACATTTGCAACTGCGCTAATTCCCACTGTGGGAACTGAAAGGCAGATTCATATAACACAACGGGCAACAAATCCATTCCTTTAATTTCAGTCGCCAAATTTTAATTAATTTCCATCCAGGCAAACACCAAGCATTTCTGCTGATCTTGCAGGATGTAAGCTCATTTGCACAATAAATGCGGTTTAACAAGTCACCACATTTATAGCAAGTTGCTTCAGTCTTATCTAACTGCACAGTTTGAAAAGTCAGTGATGGGTAAGTGAAACCCCACCCACGTCACAGTTTCTGGAGTCAAGCACAAGAAAACTGAAGAAGTTGCTACCTTGCCATTGCAAGTGAGACTGCCAACAGTAAATTGACAGTTGGAGTCCACATTCTGAATTATGTGTATACCCCTTATTCAAGAAGGGAAAAAAGCATGCACTTTGCACAACTGAGTTTCTCCTACAAAAATTAATGGCCATACTCCAATGCTCCAGAGCTCCCCCTCCAAAAAAAAAAAAAAAAAAAAAAAAAAAAAAAAAAAAAAAAAGGCACAAAGACCCTTCTCTGCTGTATAAATTTGAACTAGTCACACATAAGTGAATCCTATCCATGCTGCAAGGCACAGAGCACTGCAGCACTAAAGCAGCCTTATGCACTTCCAACTTTCTCCAGAAGACAGTTTCCATGGACAGCACAAAGGCTGCTCACACATATCACTCCTACACCTATACACACCACTCATTTCATTAAAAAAAGATTTTAATTTCCTGATTTCTGCGTGTGATGAGAATTTCATTCTGGTAGCAACTAAATTAAAGGAGGGGCATTTCTAACATTTTCTACAAGAGACACCAACATGCAAGAAGCAGAGCCCACCAACTTCATCATTTTACATCCTGGTGCAGAAGGACCATGGAGGCCTGGCACTAAGTGGCCTCAGAGAAAGAGATACCAAAAAAAATTAAGATGCGAATAAAATATGAATTCTTACATATTACAGAGCACAGCTAGAAGATATAATTTAGACAGCAAATATTATGTTTTTTCTGGTAATCAGTCCAAATTTAAATCTGAATATGTACTATTTCAGAGACCATGTTCCCAGTACATTTTCTCAAGTACGCATGTACTAGAACCTACACCCCGTGGACCTATGTAGCAATAGCCCTGACAAAGCTAAAAAGGAGTCCCACACACTCACACCATCATGAGCCTACATTGCACACACCAGTAAAGCACCTGGAGAAACACAGGCTACTCAGAAATGCAATCACAGCCATTCCTGGCATGCTATCTTGAAGTAGCAACAGGACTGAATGCACTTCCAGCTGCATGGATTCTTAGCATTCCCAAAAACTAGGTTTCTAAGACTAGAACAAGAGAAGAGGTGTAGAGTTTAATTATCTCTAGAATAAGACGTATTTTCAAACAGAACTATAACATCATTGATACTGTGCAGTGATGCAAGATGCCTTTAACAGCTCAGTAAATCATCTGAGCAAACTGAGTGCTGCACTCCACTCCTCCAGCAATTCCTAATCTCTGTCTGATGCAGAAGCTGTCAGGAGGTTTTGAGTGACTGCATTTTTAAAGGTAGAGCCACTTCTGGTCCCATCTACCACAAACCAAAGTATTGCTAAGCCTTTACCATTCATTACAGAAGTGCTTCAAAACTTAACACATGTGCTTCTTTAGGTATCATTTTAAGCAATCTAGTAAAGACCAGTGTCCACTGTCAAAATCTAGAACAAGCATGTGGCTTAATGAAGCTCTTAGAAGATAATAACCAATGAAGTAAAAGCACCATAATTCTTTTTCTTATTCCTTCTCTGTTAGGAACGGAGACCTACCAAGAAACCTCCTGATGCTGCACTGCTCACTTAAGACATCTGCATATCACAAACAACAGTGCAGGAACGATGCAGCTTTGTTTGATAAACACACATGATTAAATGTTTACTAAGTAGATTTAGAAATAATACTTAAATGTGGATAGCATTTATCTTCACAGATCAATTCAACTCATGCTGAAGCTCTCTATGGAGTAGCAGAGACGCTGTTCTTCAAAATGTGACTCTTTCCAACGCACGTAATTTCTGAAGCACAACCTACCATCACCAAGAGCAGTGTTTCCCCAATATTTAACACCCATTTCAGCAACCAGACTGACAAATAAAATGCTACAAAATTCATTAAAATATTAGTATGCACTACCATATGCTTAACTATAACTATCTGCAGCCAGCATCAGCGAGTTTGAAGTTCCTTTCTCACAAGAGCTGACAATGAAGAAAATATATCCATCTTTTACATATTTCTCAAAGAGGAAAACAATAAACTGTATTTCAGGTTATCTTCACTATGTCTTAGTTTATTATTCATTACTTCATTTCCATCAGAAATCCTTGTTTCATATATGAACTTCTTCCCAAAACAGAAGGGGCTGAGGGTTGAATTTCTGTAGCCACAGCCCTACATATTTCACAAATCTGTGGCTGCAAAATATATCTGCATTTTTATTCCAGAAGCCAAGCACTTATTTTACAAAATGATTCACCAGTTGAGTAAACAGAGATGTGCGTATTTAGGCAGCATCATGCTTTGGAAACCAAAAAGATATGAGCAGACATCTCAAAACTACATGATTTCTGGTGCCTTACTGAAAAACCCAAACCACCAAAAGTATTGCCTATTTTATTGTATTAAAAAGAAAGAAGGAAAAAGAGAATAAGAAAACAACTTCATATACCTCACCTAAAAATCTTTATCTCCTTGCACCACACTGCTTCTCCTTTCCATGACAAGCAGCAAAGGCTCCAGTTCCCCAAACAACCAACTTCACCAACTATTTGTAAAACCATGTGATACAAAAATAATGATAATAAGGAAGCAGCTGAGCGTGTCATAAAAAATACAGTGGCAAAGAGCTGTTACTTTGTCTTTGTACTGAAGTTCTTTAAAGCCAGGCACTTAAGGAAAATTTAGTTCATTATGTCACTATACAAAGCCACTCACACATTTCATTTTGATGTTTAGTCTTACCTATAATCATACAAGTAACTGAACACGCCACAGCAAATAGAAAACAGGCAAAGAAAATGAAGAGAAAATTAAAACATTATTCAAGGCCCTGATGGGAAGCTCAAAACCACTGATGCAGCTCAGCTGTGAGTTATTCAGACGCAGGTGAGGAGAGCACCTTGCACCTGCAAAGATTAAGCTGAACTTTCACACCTGGAACTAAGCAAAATGCAAGCTGGTGACTCACAGACAACGCAGGCTGCTACAAGAGGCATTTTGGTGGCCGTGAGCAGCTATGCAGGACACCAAATAGTTTTCTCACAACAGGGTGGGCTGAGGCCAGATGTCATGGCAGAGCAGACTCAACTGCAGCTGCCTGCTCTTGAGGCTATTTGCCACATGTAAAAAGGTATGACTATAGAGCATTGACCTTGACAGAAGGCACAAACAGAAAGCCCAACATACACACCTCCACCTGCATATGCCTGTGTGTGCTGTATGAATGTATAATACAACACATGATGCTGGGGGGGCCACAGATCACCTGGGGAAGCATCTTAAGGGACAGAGGTAAATGCCTACAGGTATGTAACCAGTAGTGAGGGAACACACAGGCTGAGCTAAAGGCCCTCTTCAATTGTGATTTTTCCCACCAAAAAAAATCATAATAAAACCTCACAAAAATGATCTTTAAGGTCCCTTCCAATCCAAACTATTCCATGACTCTGTGATTCTATGTACTCATTTCAATTTAAATAAATCATCACAATTTAAACTGTTTGCTGATCTAGATTCAAAAGCTTTGAAAAAATTCAGTGAAAATTATTCTTGATTTTTCAGTCTAATATTTTTTATTACCTGTGATTTTCAAACCAAATACAACAGAACCAGAACAACCCAGAATTCATTTTGTACTCAGAATAGTGCTGACCACAGAGAGCTCCTATGATAAGGCCACCCAAAGCACCTGTCCCATGCCTGTTTTGTCCTCAGGCTTTCAGGCTTACAACCATTCATCATCCCTCTGCAGCTACATATCTATTCTCATTCCTTCAACAATGACAGCAAATGAATTTAGGTGAACAAGCTTCCTTGGGACTAGAAGTCAAGGAGGTGTATGTGGCTGTAGGACCTTAACACTTCCCACTAAGAAAAATCAACAACACATCCACCTCCGTATGAGTGACGCCAAAACTCATGTTTCAAAAATGTTACAGGGTTTTATTTGAACCCATTTTCAAAAGCAGACTGAAAGGATGAGACCATTCAAGGAAGCTTAACTGTGACAGCTCCTTTACAATAAATCTCAACACTTGCCATAAAGCAAAGACATCATGAACTATGCACATCACAGGGATGTTCTATATTTTACATATGATGATTAGCCAAAAAGCTATCATACTTGTGTCAAAAAAAAGTTATCTACAGCTGCTCCACTACAGTGGAGTTTTCGCCTCTTCTGTTTTAAGCCTTGTGTCTTCCACTATGACAGGTAAGGCAAAATGTTGCTTTTACTTTACTATACTAGGAGAAAATTCTCATTCTTCCATGTAACTTTCACAACAATTTCTTTGTTATCTCTGCAGCAGATCTTGCTCTTGCTTCGGCTTTCTCTGAGCAACACAGGTCACTATCAGCACTCATTCACACCCAACAATGCAGAAAGTCTGGCAGAGCACATCCCAAGTGCTTCATTCAAGGCAGCCACCCCATGGGGGTCATGGAGACTTTGCTTTCTTAGAGTTCAACAGGGGATTTGTTTGTAAAGCAGTCTGTGACAAGAAAATCTGGAATAAACTACTGTGTATGTATAACTGAGAAAAATTTACCTACTTAAATAATTTTATGTTACTGATAATTTTATGTTAATACCTTTGGCTTACACCCTTATTTAAAAAGGCATTTTTATTTTAATGGTTTTATTCATAAGAGTTTGGATGCTGTTTCGACTCCTACCAGATAACACTGACACCTCTGAACCTTCTTCAGTGAAAAATGAAAAAGAAGCTCGACATCATGTATTAAATCAGGGCAGTATATATTCACAAGCACTAGAGCAGTCAGCCCTCAACTTCTGCCTGAGAAGCACCACCTTGCCACTATACAGAAAGTGCATTCTTTTTCAGCTCTTGTGTGTTTCATACATTTTGTGAAGAATTTGAAAGGTGCCTTATTGCACTTGTAAACATGCAAACCCCAACAAAGACAAAGCGTCTCGAAGTTTTACTTAAGGAAAAGAAAAAAAAATCCCCCCCCATATCCCAGCCTGCGTCAGCAGTGCACAATGTACTCCCAGCCCTAAGTCAGTGCCAGGCTCTGAGGCGAACCCGCGCTCCCTCTGTCAGCAGAAAAGTCAGTCGCTAATCTGTGCTCATCTCTGCAGCGATGTTCCTCCTCTGCAGGGCCCTCGGCTGACTCAGGCTTCGCTCCCAGCCCTACACCTGCACCTACAGCAGGTCCCCAGACCACGGGCACACCAACGGCTCCAAAACTGGAAAAAACCAGAAGTAATCCTCATTGACGCTGAGCCGTGGAGAACTGGGGATAAACAAGGCAAACGAGCTGCACGCCTCAGCCGGGCCAGTTACAGCGTTGACACCCAGTGGCTGCTGGTAACTCAACTCGAAAGTGTGTTTAAGAAACTCTGCACTGCCTTGGCTTAAGTGGTAAAACCTGCAAGCATGCAACTTTCAGGGCAGCCTGGCAGTTATGCAACCAAAGGGATGGGGGCAACATGGGTCCGATGCATGACACGGTGACTATTTAATTATGGAAGGAAAGTCCCTTGGTATTTACCCACAGCAGCGGCAGGGTATGTACTAAACTCTGCCAGGGGGTACTGCAGCCAAAAAACACACCAGTGTCAGCTCTCCCTGTCACGGCAGAGCTATGTGGGCATGGGATGTGCTCAGTCTGTCAGAGGGAGGTGTGCGAGACTTCTTCCTTGCTGAAGCACCACGGGATGAGCCGCAATAAAATAGGAAGCGTGGAGTAAATTACACAGCTATCAGTGTTTCTTACTTGCTCGCTTACTTGCTTGGGAGCTATTTGATTTTATTTTGGTTTGTTTGGCTTTTAGTTCTCTTCTATCATTCTGAAAAGGCACTTAAGGAGACTAAAATACCACTGGAAAAAAAGCAGCACTTTGAAGTGACAAGTTACCTTATTTAAAAGCTGTCAGCTATCAATCACTTCACTCCTATTAAAGTTTTTCATGACAGATGTCTTCAGACAATTATCCTTTAAATTTTTTAGTCAAACACCTCAACAGAAACTACCAAACTACTTTCAAAAGCCCTAAACACTTTCAGCTAAAAATGAGTTACAGATTAATCTGAATTTCCTGAGCACAATGTTGCTTACCTCTAAAAAAAGGGAAATTTACAAAAAGCCGATGTAACAAACATTTCTAGCAGTGCAATTAAAAATACATAAATGCAGGATTTGAGTTGACACTCAAAAAAAAAAAAAGACAGCTAATACAAAACTAGAAAGTGAAGCCAAGAGTTTGACTGGCCCTAACTGGAACTAAGTCCCGAACGCACCAGAGTGCGCCGACGCCGCGCTAGGTGCTCGCACCTCACGCATTTTCTGCCATCATTTAATCCCTCACAGGGCGGAGGAGGCTCTGCCTGTACGCAGACGGCACAAACTCGTTCTGACAATGCTCTCACGCAACAGTGTCACAAAACTCGGCGCTGCCTCCGCCGCGCACGGGGACACGAATGGGTGACACTTTCTCGAGGGAGGCCTCGGAGAGAGAGGATTCATTGGCAGCAGCGCCAAGCCTTTATCACTCACGGGGATGCCAAGCTGGAGGGTACTATGCGCCTTGGCGCTGCCACCGGGGCCGCAGTCCCACGCGCAGCTTCGCCTGGCTCGCCCCGCAGCTGTCTGGGGAGCAGCCGGTGCCCGAGGGTCCCCCGGGACCAGGTGAGCGGGTCTCTCGGAGATCCCACCGCGGGGCTCCGGGCAGCACCGGCTGCGGCTCCGGCCGGCGCGGGGCTGAGCACAAACCCCGGCCGCCAACAGGTCACTTCCACCGCTCCGCTCACACGGCAGGGACTGCGCTGCGGGAGACAGGGAAGGAGGGAGCTCCGTCCCACCACGTAACACACTAAAGACGCTCCCGCAACTCAAGTTTAACAAAGCCATCAGGTCAAATACTGCGGCTTACTCATTAAACACACGGCATTTCTGCAACCCTTGTTCTGCCTCCGCTCTTTCCCCATCTCTGTTTGCTTCTGTCCCCGTTCCACCGCCCGACGGCAAAGCCCTGCAGCGCCAGGGAGGACGGTGGCACGGACCGCGCACGGCTGGCCGGGGCCGCGGCGGAGCTCCCGGGGCACCCCCGGCACACGGGTGCTTATCCCGGGCTCCGCCGGCCGCCGCCGGGGAGCAGGAGGCGGCGCCGCTCCTGCCGGCTCTGCCCGGGGACGGCGCCGTGACATCGCGTGAACTTTTGCTTTCGGCGGGGCAGGGCTGGGGGAGGCGGAGAGCGGGGGGGCGGCCCCGGTCACTCCAGTGCCCCAGCGGCGGGAGGGCTAGAACGCTTTTCTCCCTTAGGAGTTCTCCCTTTGGAAAGGTGAAAGAAAGTAGAAATGCTAGGTCAAACTGAAAGCGCGGAACCTGAGCACTGCAGGCTGCGCAGCGGGCATCATGCAGCCGGGGAGGGCGGCGTGCCCAGCCGCCTGCAGCACCGCGGCTCCTGCCCGGGGGCGGTGGAGCCTCCCGGGACCCCCCTCCGACGGGGCATCCCCGACCACCCTCCTCTTACCTTCCAACCGGCCGAGCTGTTGCTGTCGCCCTTATCCTTGAAGTAGGGGACACTCTTGACCATCCACTCGTAGATCTGGGAGAGGGTGAGCCGCTTCTCGGGGGAGCTCTCGATGGCCTTGGTGATGAGGTCTGCGTAGGACAAGTTGCCCCACGCGTTGCGCCGCGACGAGCTGCTCTTGCGGGGCTGCCCGGCCACGGGGCCCGGTGACAGACCGGCCACGGGCGGCGGCACCGGGGGCACCGGCGGCGGTCCCGGCGGGTGGAGGCGGCAGCCGGCCTCGGGTGCAGGGAAGTCCCCGCAGCGGCAGGCGGCAGCCTCCGGGGGGGCGGCGGCGGGGGGCAGCGGCGCGAAGTCCTCGCTCTCCTCTAGCAGGCTGAGGTTGCTGATGAAGTCAGCGCTCAGCGCTCCCGAGGCGGCGGCCCCGGCCCCTGCTCCGGCCGCCCCATCGGGCTGCCCGCCGCACGACGGCGCCGGGCTGGAAGTGGCCGAGCTGGGGGTGTTGAACTCCGGCCGCGGCAGAGGCCAGGTGCAGGAGCGCGGCCGCGGCAGCGGCTCGAAGTCGGGGTCGATGTCCACCAGCTGCGGTGCTTCGGCCATGGCGG
>VWZV01008969.1:104492-153370 GCA_013397155.1 Irena cyanogastra | reverse complement strand
GGCTTGGGCTCAGCGCCGCCGCCCCATGCAGGCTCCGGGCGCGGATCGGCGCGGCCCCGACGGCGCGACCGCCAACTCTCCTGGCCGCGCCGCCCTAGACCTCCGGCCTGACCTCCCGGTCCCGCCGCCCTAAACCCTGCCCCTGCCCGGCTCCCAGATCCCTGCCCTCCGCGGCAACTGCAACAGCAGCGACCCGGCCGCCCGGCGCGCACCGACTGGAGCGACCGCCCCGCGCGGGCCCGCCTCCAGCCGCCCTCCTCCTCCTCCCGGCGGGGAGGGACGGCCCGCGCTGCGCCAATGGCAGCGCCGCGCCGCCGCCCGCCTCCCGCCGCGGGGCTGGTTTGGCAGCAGGGTGCCGGTGCCCCCCGTGCTGCTGCTGGGTGGTTTTCGTTTCCCGGCGGCGCAGCGGGGAGAGAAGGGGCGAGCGGGCAGGCGGCGGTGCCCCCCGCGGCCGGAGCTGCCCAAAGGCAGTAAGTGCTCGCACGGCGAGCCGCGGAGGGGTGGCCGCGGAAAATGCCCCCGCGAGTGTTTCTACTTCAGTGGCTGCCGGCGGAATCCTGCCGCCCGCATCGACGGGCCCGGTGCGTGTCGGCGCCGGGGATGAGCGGGGACCTGGGAGCATCTCTCGGCTGCAGCGGGGCGGCTGCAGTGGGCGGGGGGCGTCTCCCCGCTCCCACCGGCATCCCGGCAGCGCTGGCTCCGTGCGGAGCGCCGCTGCCGCTCGGCTGCCCGCCCCGCGGGGGCCCTGGCAGCCCCGCATGCCTGACCGAGGGTGCGACAGCTGCCCTGCCTCGCTCCCACCGCCCTCCCTCTTTCCCTGGCCGGCTCCTCGCCAAAAAGTGTCTGCACCTCCTGAAGTGATAAATCTCCCCTTGTGCTGAGCGTGTTTTCATACCGTGAGCTGGTGTTTTATTCCGTGAGCAGGCACGGAGCACAGGATAATTTCATCCGAAATCAACTATTGAACATACTTTGTATTTTTCCTGCAAACCCCAGAGCTACTCAATTCATTAAGGTTTGTATTTTTCCTTTTCAATGAGGCAGCAGACGCAGGATACATTGCCTCTGCCTCCCCTGTCCATCAACATACAAAGATATATATATAGGTATAGATATGTATATAAATAGATATATGTTCGACTTAACACAGAAGTGTTACTCTGTTTAAACTTAAAAAGAAGACATTTCCTTAAGCTAGAGAAATAATCCCAAGGATGAGACACGACTCAACACCATGTTCAAACTGGCGAACCCTACATTTCAGAAAATCTGTTTTGTTTTCAGTAGGAGGAGTGCTTTTAAAAAACATAATTCAGACATGGCTTCGTAAGTCACAAAATTCACAACCAGCCCTGGCATTTGACGTTGCCTGTCAAAGAACCACCGGAGCTGGGTAACTGTCACAGCTGAGCTAGAAAACCTGTTACCCCTCCCTCCTCTCTGCATCGAGGCAGAAAGTGTTAATGTTATTTAAATGCAGTTCATTGTTCCTATAAAAATATTTTCTGAAAATGAGTAACAATAATGAAGGGGAGAGAATACAAGACTGGATTTAGGCCACGGCATGTAATCTAGTGTCAGATCATACATCTAGATACTCACATTGTCTATTATGAAAACACTTTAGAAGATACACGGTCACACCTAACTGTATAGTTTGTACAAAATATACATAAGTGCGTAGTAACTGATCACATTTTAAAGCACTGGTTTTGTCGTGTTTATTTTACCAAATTCCAAAGGTGATTATGCCTTACTATAGGTTGGCTGCTCATCAGATTTTGGAGTTGCTTTGCCTTTAAGTAATTTCTATGTTTTTGTAAATCCTTTAAAGGATTCAACCCAAAATTTGTATTGTTTAGCCCACGGATTTTAGAAAACACCTTTTTTTTCAGGTTTTTTTTTTCAGTTTAAGGGAAAAAAAGAAAATAAAAGAAAGCAAAGTAGTCCCAGTTCAACCTAATAACTTGCATGCCACGTTTCAGCTTGGAACAGCTTTATGTGGCAGTGTTACACAACTCGGCTGCAGTAGTTGCCCTGCAATAAGGGAGAGCACCCTGCCTTGGAGAAGCAGAGGTTATATAATGGTGAGAAGCAGCCAGGGACGCGCAGCAAATGGATGTGTTTAAATGGGAGCCAAAACAAAAGAAGTGCTTGAGAACACAGAAACATTTTCTTTTTCTTTCCTTGGTGTCTGAAAAAAAATAAAAGAGGGGTCTAAGAGCCAGACTGGCACCCATCCTGCTAAAGGAAGTGAATTTATTACCCAGGCTTTCTTCTTAGGGGTTTTTTTTAATCTTGGAGTCCTTACTCTTCTATTTTGTCCAAAGTAGAGATGCTATTCCTGAACTCTATTGGTATATGCAGATGTCAGAAAAAAAAAAAGCTTCCCTTTGTCAGATGCCAACTGTGAAAACTGGGAAGAAAGCTACTGTTGGGGGATTTTAGGAAGCCCTGGTGCATTCGTAGTTCAGCCCAGGTCATTCTGCAGGACAGAGGTTGTATTCCCCTTTCTTGGCCCTATGTGACATTTCTGTCACATCCCTCATCTTCTTGGCAGGGCTCTGCTGCCTTTGTGCCCCATGTCACTGATGGATGTCAGTGCAGCTCAAAAGTTAGCAGTGGATACAGGGAGTGCAGACAGCAGTTTGCAATGAGATGTGAGGGACATGGAGGTGGAGAAGATAATACCAGAACCTTCCAAATGCATTTGCTTAGCAAGTGGGGCCCTGTGACTCACAATGCAACAGGCAGAGCTGAGCTGCAGAGATTTTGGCTATTGCATGCCAACGGCTGGGACCAGGTCTGCTGAGGGTTGGAGGAAGGATGAAGGCCAATGAGACAATGCTGTGCACTTTCCTGGGATGAGTAATCCTGGTAGTTTGCTCTGACTTTGGCAGAACCACCCAGGTGAGTGAGTTCTTCTGTAGGGCCCCAGTCCACACACATGTGATCTGCCACTTTTCTTTTTAGAATTTCTTCTCTCCATCAGATTGAATCAACAGATTTTAGACCCAAAGCAACACATGCCATGCACAATAAAAGTCTCTAACCCTGTCTGCACTGCTCTCCTAGTGCATTCCAACACTGCTGACCACCCTTAGGCAATGTCATGTGAACAAACCCACCCATTCAGCTGCTGAGGAGAGCTTCCTGCTCCTAAAACAGCTCAGTACAGTGATGGCTCAGTACAAGAAATTTTACTGCATCTACAAATGACAGCATTAGGTTTATCTCATCTCCCACAATGCTGAAATGCTGATGGATGCACCACAATTCATTTTCTACTCCCACCCTCCTCCTCCTACACTCCACCTTTTCATTTCTCTACTCCTACTCTGCTCCCATTTTCTACTCCTCTACAATACAATATCTCCTATCAACCTTAGCGTCAGCTTGTACTTTTTTTCAAATTTAAGGCCTGAAGATTGCCTTTTATCATCACTGAAATAAAGCAGAGCCTTCTATTCATATTCTGGGTTGGAAGCAGCCAAAATAAAAGATCTGTGCTGTCTTTTTACTACTGTCTATATAATTCACATTCTGAGGTTTTGATCACATTCAGCAGGAGATTACATGAAGTTGAAAGCGCTCGTACTCTATGTACAGCTCTTTTTTTCTACACATATGTGCATAGTGAGAGAGTGCAAATGTTTTTACAGCATAAAAAGCAACAATGAAATACCAAGTTGTGTCTGGTATCATCAGAGCTGGGAGAAATCGTGTTTTCTGAGGAAGTGTGAGGAAGTTCAGCACCCCCAGTTTCCTCTCCTGAGCCTCAGGGGGGACATGATTTGCAGTGCATGTTTCTGAGCAGCCCAAGTTACCGGAAGGCTGGCACAGCACCTCAGTCACCTCCCCTCCCAGCCCAGGGTAGCTGAGGGCTGCCCCACACAGAAGGGTTTGGACGTGTCCTGGCTGAACAAGGCATTTACACTGCCCTGCCAAGGGAGTTCAGAGGGTCTGGTGCTCTCCCAACCCATCTGACACTTTTTACAGAGCCACTGGAGAAAGGCAGTCCCTCTTGCACAGCATTTCAGAGCAGGAGCTTTACTGCTGTGAGTTACTTCCTGGGGCTGCACGTCTTTCCCCACCAACCGCACAAACCACAGATGGAATTTCAAGATCTGCTGATCCCTCACCACAACTTGGTGAGGGATGATGATGAGCCCACTCCCTTTACACCTGCCCTTTGCCTCTCACCTCAGACAGCAGCACCCACAGGCAGGTCAGGGTCTGTCTGGCCCAGGGAGAGGTGGGTGTCACGTTTAGGGTCACTCCACGGTCAGTGGAGAGAAAGCTCTTCTTCCCATGGGTGATTCAGCACCCCAGATGGTGGAGCTGATTGGACATTGAGGTGCCAGGCTCTTACTCCAGGTGGTTCGCAGTCACTTTCAGCCAGCTGACTTTAGGCCAGCAAATCCCATTCATCCCACTTTATAGTGCATGGAAAATACACAATCTTTGACCCCTCTGCCATTGCATCAACAGTGAGAAAAAGGCTGTTCACACAAAGGCTTGCAGGCTGACACGATGCTGCAGAGAGATGGCAAAACAAAGGCAAAATGGCTTGTCCTGCTTTGCAGCAGGGAAAGGTGCCCACTGTGAATTCACATGATGTGCAGAGGACCTCACAGAGGCTGCATAGGCAGGGACCGACTTTGGTCCAGGTCCTCAAAATAAAAACATTCACATCACCACAGAGTTCTCCAGGTTCTTGCTGGTGAGGTGTTTGAAGTTATCTTGGTTTAGGTCCATCTCCTTTCCACGGGGGAAAGTCCCATAGAGGCAGCAAAGCCCTTCTGGATTTACACCCATATGGCTGGAACTGGAACCAGAACCACATGCTGACTGCACTGCTTGCCCACCTCACTGGACATATTTCAGAGTTGAGAACTGACAGATCTTTGCATGATGTGGTGCAGCTCCAGCCTCCAGAAAGCCTTCAGGCAGCGCACCCTGTATTTTCAGAGGAGATGGGGAGCCATGGCTGGTGATGGCAGAGCTGCCCAAACAGCCAAACACACCTCCCCATTCATCCCCCCACAGACTGCTGCAGGGAGCTGGGCTGCTGTGACCAGGGTTCACACAGCCGTGGCCGCATCCTCCTGCTCCTTCTCCTCAACCTCCTTCTTCTCCTCCTCCTCTTCCTCTTCTTCACCATCAGCAACTGACAGTGAGTCTTCAAACCAGACAGCCACAGCTCACAGCCAACTCCTTCCTCCTCCCCCGATTTCTCTGTAGCAGCTTTGGTGGCAGAGAGTGGCCAGAGGGCTTGCCAGGCACTGCTGCCAGAAGGAAGGGTGGAAAGGACTTGTCAAGTGGAACAAAGGTGGGGTTGTGCTTCCCAGGCTAGGAGATGCAGCTGCTGGGTGTTGGGCTACCAGAGTCTTGGTGCCTGAGGTTGGACCACCCCGGCTTAAAAGAAGTGCTGCAAAAAATATTTAGTTACAGAAATTTAGAAAATAATTTAGTATTAAAAATATTTTTCTAAAAATAGATACCAAAAATATTTACTATGTGTTTTCGAACAGTTTCCTTTGGTGTTGTTCATACCTCATTTGTTCTCAATATCTGCAAAAATGTAAACAATAAAGATTTGAGGGCGATGTTTCATGGAACCATTTCTAAGTGGCAGTTTTATTAGGAATCAGAATTTAATTTTAAATTCTCTCGTGCCAGCGCTTATGCCAGAAGTTCTTGCATGTTTTTCCAATCAAAGAAAAGAAATAATAAGACAACTTTACTGGTTGGTGCAATTAATGCAGCTCAAACTCCTACTAGGCATGATTCTTAATATTTGGACAAAAGCATAGTCACTGAATGAGCTCAAATGAGGCATAATGAACCAGAGTCTCAAATGAACCAGAGTCTGCTGTCACAGTTTGTAAACAGGAGCTAAACAGAAGAAAACATTTCACACAAGCTCTTCTCTCAACTCACAATCCAGGCGCAAGACTTTCCATTTAACCATATATCCCCTGGCACCCACATACACACACCCATAAGTGAAAGACTGAAGTGCAGCATGACCAAGGAATGATCCTTACCAGATCAATACAAAAAATACCAAAGGTAGTGTCTGCATAACGGTATCTGTTCCTAATGTGTCATGTGCAATCACTGGCTGTGATGTAAAAACAGAAGGCAAGAGTTTATCAGGTTTCAGATTCAGCTGAATCACCCGGCCCACCCCTATGCAAAGGCCAATGTGCCTGGAAGTAAACACAGTTCAAGTGCTCTGTGTGTTTTCCAGGGTGTTGAGTTTCTGTTTTGTCGTAAATATGATCTATTACAATATTCTCCAACATTCTACTGTCAATGTTTCACCATTTTCAGGTGCGTTTCTCATTCCTTGTTTTCCTCTATATATTGCTGAAGGAAAGGCTGACTGGCTCCACATGATAGCTTTTGTATATTAAATAATTTTATTGTGTTTGAGCAACAAACTAAAAACAGGACACTTGACAGTTAAGATATAATTCAGTGGTTTCTTTTCAGCCCGTAGGAAGGAAAATTCATGGCATGGTACAATGCAATGCTTGACAACTATTTCATCTTCTTTTCCTTTGTTTCCCTGGAAAACTGATAGCTACCTGTTATCAACAAGGAAAATAATTCACAGGCAGAAACAGCATGAAGGCATTATAAAGGCTCACTTTTAAAAGCAAATATTTTTTCCATTGTTGATTTCATGCTTGAAAAGCGTATTTACTTATGGATATAACTGTATTTGCATACAAAGAGGTGATTATGTATATGCTACACAAATACATATGCATTATTTGTGCATTTTATGCTAGATTTATATAGATGCAAACTTGCCTAGACAATAATAGTAAGACAGCATTTTGACACGTATGCGTATCTTCCTACACTGCTGGCGATTAGCACACCACAGAAGGCAAATCTTGGGCAGGACATTCAGGGGGTGAGGTCTGTAGTGGGCAAATCCTGTCCGTAGGGTAAATGCCCACAGCCCATGGACGGCAACCCAGCAGCTTCACTCTTCCACCTCTCCGTAAAATGGATGTAAAAAATGTCTACCCATTGCAAGCCTGATGGTTAACTGTGTGAGTGCTTTGAGATCTGCTGCTGCAAACGCAGCCCTCGCTTGTGCCTGGCCTGTGAGGGAGGAGAACACACTGATGAAACCGAAACCAGCCTGGTTCCAGCGGCAGGTTCTGCCTAGAGGCAGAGGCACACCACGCACCGGCCTGCGAGCAGATAAGAACAGCAACCCGTAGTTTCAATTTTACAGGTACATCTGCCAAGCCCCAAAGAGCGAACCTCAACCACCACCAGATATGTTCCTGCCACAAGATCAATAATGGGAAGGCACATGCTGGGCAGCAGTTTGGTGGCTTCTCTTTTTATCCCTAAAGGAGACGGGGATCTCCAATGAGATTTAGAAGGGGGATTGAGACAGAGAAAGGCATGGGGTGCAAAGGAGAAAACGGTGGGGCTACTCAGATCCATCCACCCACATATTACAGAAATGCTGCTCCGGCTGCACAGAACTCTGCAGTGGCTCCCTGAGTGCCAGCCACTTTCACTCTTCGCTCCCATTGTGGCTGTGAACCTTGGTGGCTGATGAAGTGTCTTGCAAGAAAAAAGCCATCCAAAACCTCAAAAAAAAAAAAAGACAGAAGCAAACAAAAAATGAGTCTAAGACAAAAACTACTAGTATCAGTTTGCTAGGGTAGGGGTCTCTGCATTGAGGCATTCACAGGGGATACACTTTCCAACTGAGCTGCTAGAGAACGGGAAATGTAATGAAGGGAGAGAGTGAGAACAGAGAAAAAAAGGGAAGAAGGAAAGGGTGGGGGAAGATAAGAAAATCACAAAAATAAGTCACAATGAGTCACAAATAAGTCACAAAAAACTATCAAAAAAAGAAAAAATAGAAAGGATGAAAATGAGCATGGAACAAGGAGAGAAATGTCCATTGTATGAAGAAAGAGGATGTGTATCAGAGCACCACAAATTGAAAGTTTTGCAAAACAAAAATCCCACAAAAATACTTAAAGGACGCTGAAGTGCTGTCATTTCAGAGCTCCAGGGGACAATAGGCAACCTCCCCAGGTGTCCAGGGCAGGTGTGCATGGGTGTCCCACAGAGGGCTCACCCAGGCCACATTCATGTCCCCACCACAGTGTGCCTTGTGATTTAGTGGGCAAATGGAACCAGAGGTTCTGCCATCAGAAGTAATTTTGCTTTTCCAAAGTCTACACTTTGATGAAGTTCACGTGGTCAAGTGTGTGCTGGGAAGCTGATCCTGCCTCTATTTTTGCCATGCAAGAGCCAGTCAGCATTTCCTGTCCTTTTAATCCTGGGGCATGGCTGCCATTGCCCTGCAGTACTCACAAGTCTGGAGTAAGCACCCTCAGGCTACAATTCCCTGTGATGTTCCAGCAAAGTCAGGCAGTGCTGCAAGAGGTAAGATCTAGAGTTGGCAAAGGAGTCATTGCCCAGAGAGGCTCCATCCTGGGCACAGGGCACAGCTCATCAGCCAGGGGGACTCAAGGACTGACAGCTCTTGATGAAGTGTTGTATCAGACAGCCAGCTGCCGCCTTCTTGACCCACCTAAACAAATGCTAAGGCACCCTGAACAATTCTTGCAAGCCATCTACCAGAAGGACCCAGCAGAGACGGCCACAATGTGGATACACACTTGAAGAAGAGCTCAAGAGTCAAAATAAAAATAGACAAGGATGAAACTGAATTTTAAAGAATTCCTTAACATATATGGGTTTGTTAAAAACTTGAGCTTTTCATAGTTCTGTTGTACAATGAATTTTTACATTACAGGAAATTGAGTGCAGAAAAGCAGGACTCCTTTTTTACTTCCCAGACCTGTCAGATGTGTTTCCTTTCAGATGATATATTCCTACTTTTTTTTTTTTAAGTGAAACCTTTTCCATTTTTTCTACTTGCACACCTCATCTTACTCTCTGTAAAATGTCTGTGATGCAGTCACTTTGCAAACAAATGAGAAGGACACTTTTCTCACAAGCCTCAAAAAGCATTACCCTCTCTACACATCAAATTTCCTGTAAAATCAGACTTCTGTAATGAAAAACAAGAAATGCAGTTCTAGATACTGAAGGTGTTTAGGCTTTAGCAGAGGCAGGCAGAGCTGCCTTCTCCGTTATTCCTGAGCAAGCCTTTCCAGCCACTCGTGATGTCAGGAGGTGCCATTCAGACAAATAACTGCAACCCACATCTCTGTGGATTTTCCTCAGCCTCCATAAATAGACACTTTCTTTGCTGCTCCATCATGTGAATCTAATGAGTGGAGTTTTTTTGGCATTGGAACTAAATCAGAAGAGCAAACACAGGCACCAGTCTGACTGTGTCTAGACCCTTCCTCCCCAAACCTCTGTTAGCAGAGGGGCACCTGGAGAAAGAAGCAGATGTCCAGCCTCCTCCAGAGAAATACTCAAAATCCTGCCCAACAATGTGTAACCCATTCAAAGTCAGTTCCCCAAACCAGCGGAACTCCAAGCCTCAGCCTGCTGAAAAGCACAGAGGAAAGGAAAGGACTTACCCTCTCCAGAGCCCCAAAGCTGTGGAGAAGGAAGCTGCAGAGGCAGAAGTCCAAAGCTGGGAGGTGACTTGGATTGTCACCAACAGTCTCCAGGTTTTTCATCCTGGAGACTGACTGATGGACAATAACTGTGTTTTACACCTCTTGTATCATGATACATCATCCAGACCCCTCCAGGGCATCAATGTTGACCAGTGAGCTGGCAGCTTGAAGAGCTGGAGAAAGAGTGAAGAAGGTGGTTTTCTGTCATCTTGTAGAAGTCTCTGTGAAGGGTGGCAAGGACAAGAAAAGGAGAAGACAAAAAGAGAGAGGACAATGGCAAAGAAGCCCAAAGCAATGTCATCATCTCCCAAAATGTGGTAGCTGAGTGAGGTGATTGTAAAACTCACAACTGAGTACACTGAATTTCTCTCCAGCCAACTGGTTATCAAGGGTCGTAGTTTGAAGACAGTGATGACCAAATATTTCTGACTCACCAGAGCAGCTCTTAGTTTTATTTGCTTTTCAGACAGGTCTTCAGGAATATGTCTGTCCTCCCACAGTTTTGCAGCATTACAGATTTGCATTACTACCTTTCATTTCAATTCTCATTTCTCCAGGGATGAGACAGTATTCTGTGGCTCAGCACAGCCCAGAAGAAAGCCTCTGCAGAAGGAGTCACCCAGATCATTTTCATCCCCTCTTTGTCCTCAGCTTGATCCAGCTGCAGGTCAGAAAGGAGACCCAGTGATTGCTGGTGGTGTGAGATCAGCAGCCAGAGTAGCTAGGTGGCCAGATGGGTGGTTTGCAAAACATGAGCTGGGGATCACTGGCACATCGGTTACACAACTCCTCATCCCACACACCGCTGTTACACCATGGGTAGTACTCCTCCTCCACGATCAAGGTTTTCTTACAGTGGTCAGAAAAAACCATCTGTTTGAGCAACATCTGTGAAGTCATGCAAACGGGTCTACAAAAACACCTACACCACTAGATCCTTTCTTTGATATTTTAATCCAATTCGTGTGCCAATGTCAGATGAAATCAGCGCATCTCTTCCTCAGCGGGGTTATGGCCTAGCTGACAGATTGCTGCGTGTGCAGCAGTGTCTGAGCCAGCCAACGAGATCTGCAGCTCAGCGAGGAAGTGGGTAAGTGCCATGGAGGTAAACACAAGGTCAAGAAAATGGCTAGAGACAGAGTGCAAAGTGCTAAGCAGAGCAGTGACAGGCATCCAGAAGGGATTTTTCACAAGCGTGCTGGCACGCTGTGCTGCACAGCTTGCTCTGCTCCGTAGGTTTCAAGCAAAAGCAGACTGTGACAAATATTTTGAGAGTGCTTCGCAGGAATCGAAGCTGCGAGATGTTGAATCTGCACTGGCAGAGCCAAGCAAAAAGTGGCGGGTGAACTTTTTCCTACACAGATTGCACCACAGAATAAGTTCCCTGATTTGCAGAGACTTTTTACACTTTTTGTCATAGGCAGCCCTGCTGTGAGAAAGTTTCTGGAAACCTCTTCCACAACACCATGGTGGCATATCTTGTTTGAATCAACTGGGGTGAAAAACAGGTCAAAAATTTTGAATGTGATTTCGTGTTATCGACCCACAAGAGCTGTTGAATGCTCACGTTGGGCATCGTCTTTCAGCAGATGAGGAGAGCAGCCTGGCAGCTGCTACGCTCAGCACGGTAGCACTGCCGTTGTTGTTCCCTTGTGGATGATTCACAAGGGCCTGGTGGGGGAAGCAGGCAATTCGTGACAGGAATTTCTTCTAATGCAGTGTGTTTAGCTAGAAACCAAAAGAGCAACCCAGGCCATTGGAAACAATTCAGATGTATGAATTTCCTTTTGAGAAGACAACAGCTTTTGCTAGCCATATCACTGCGGGCACAGCGAGAACGTGGGAGAAAAGCCCTGTTTCTCAGTATAGTGCATGTGGCTTACACAAAACCTTTGCTCAGCTAAGTTGGGGGGGAAATGGAGTTAATTAACTTTTTATGGCATTAAAATGGGCCTCTGCTGCCTTCTAACAATATTTCCAGGCAAAAGGGAAAGTACCTGCAATCTTCCCAGTCATAAGGCGGAAGAGCTGCTTTCAAGTTCTTTTTCTGCTGTCCAAGGCTTCTGGGGAGAGGGGCATTTAAGAAGCTGTGTGTGGCTTTATTTAGCAGTGGGTAAGACTCATCTGCCATGACTCAAGCACCAAAAACTTACAGTTTTAGTCCTTGCCAATCACCTTTAACTCCATTTGTAGTTGAGGAAGAAAAACAGGCAGAGAAAATTCACTCATCCAAGGCCTGGCCTGGGAGACATAAGAACTGACTAGTCCTCTGTTTTGACTTCACAGAATCATGGAATGGTACGGGTAGGTCAGGACATTAGATGTCATCTAGTTCCACCCCCTTGCCGTGGGCAAGGACACCTTTCACTAGACCAGGTTGCTCTAAACCCCATCCTACCTGGTCTTGAGCACTTCCAGGGACAAGGCATTCACAGCTTCTCTGGACAAACTGTGCCAGTGCCTCACCACCTTCACAGTAAAAAATTTCTTCGTAATATCCAATCCAAATCTACCCCCTTTCATTTTAAAGCCATTACCTCTTCTCCTACCACTCCATGCCCTTGTTCAGTATCCCTTTCCAGTTCTCCTGTAGCTCCCTTCAGGTACTGGGTGTTCTAGAGTCTCCCTGAAGCCTTCTCTTCTCCAGGCTGAACAGCCCCCACTCTCAGCCTCTCTTCTTAGGAGAGGTGCTCCTGCTCTAATATCCTTCATGGCCCTCCTCTGGACTCACTCCAACAGATCCACATCCTACTTGTGCTGAGGACCCCAGAGCTGGATGCAGCACTCCAGGTAGGGTCTCCTGAGAGTGAAGTAGAGGGGCAGAATCACCTCCCTTGACCTACAATAAAAGACTAAAAATAGTATTTTATTAATACCATTGTTACTATTATTACACAGTACTAAAAATACACAGATTTTCATTTAGCTGTGAGTTTACAGGATACTTCACTGAGAGGCAGCATGGAAGGACTTGGAGAACACAGCATCTCATGGTCAGCTGGGAGTTAGAGGATCATTCCAGCAGTGAGTTATTTGGTAGAAAAGCAGAACACAGCCTTGAACATACAAACCATGGAAATGGTCACAGGAGCAGAGGAGCAGTGCTAGGGTCACACGCCAGGTTTCTCCCAGAGAAGGAATATGCTGGGACAAGGGCTCATGAAGGTAAGAACAAACCTGAAGGCTCTCAGGCAGCCGTCCTGGTAACCTGGGAGGAAAGCTAGGGATCCAACTTAATAAGTGCCAGCTGAGGGTAAAAATGGGGGAATACTTACAAAAAATATTTTAAAAAATGAAACAGAAGAGACTCTGTGATGCCCCATGAGCTGTAACTCTGGCACATGCATAACCTTGTGCGCATTTGTAGGGCTGGACTACTTTCTGGTAGGCTCCAGAAACATCAGGCACATGAAGTGCTTGTGGAGGCAGTCCTGAGTGCTTTTGGGGAGTATTAAATCCAAGCAGACCTACTGGGGAGACATCCCAAGGACTTAAAATAGGAGAGAGAGGAACAGCCTCCATAGCCTGCTGACCCTTTTGCCCTGTTAAAATCTTCTGGCTTGAATCAGCTGCAGCCCGTATTGACTGTCAGCCCAAGTATCCTGATACCATGAGAAATCACCATGAAAAATAGGACAGAAATACAGGGGGTTTTTCTCCCCTTACTACTTTCTTCCTTCTCAAATGTTTGCTTAGCTATTGTTCTACAGAAGGCACAAGTGTCAGTCCAGATCATCATTGCCTCCTTCAGCAGTGCCACCAGCAAGGACTGATTTCAGGTGACTTCTGGCCTGAGCCAGAGGTGTGGTCTTGTAATGCCTGGAGCCACTGGCTGTGTGCAGGAGCAGGATGAACCCACCCAGAGCGCTGGCCCACAGCAGAGCAATCCTCCCACACAGGGACTCAGGAGGAAGCTAAAGTCACTCTTCATTAAAGCACACCTCCCTAATTCCTGTCACGAAGGAGCAATTGCATCAAGAAGTGCCGCTTTGCTTTGCAGCAACACCCTTTGGGGAGATAGGGTGCACTGGATCTGGGTCACGTCCCCTAGCCTGTGAGGTACATCCTTGATGTGCTGGGACACAGGAACATCCTAAGGCAAATCTTGGCACCTCTTCAGGGTCTCTTTCAGCAGCTGCAAACCCCACCTGAGCTGATGGCGCTCTCAGTGCCGCAGACACAGCGTGGATGCCCTTTATTGCAGCACAGGAGCTGGAGAAGATGACTTCAAAAGGGCGTTTGGGGGGCAGCTCTTGTGGTGCACGGCTTTCCTTGCAATGGGCATCATCCTCACCATCCCCTCTGCCACGCGGGGAGAGCTGCACAAAGCTGTCGTGCTACCGGGGTGTTCACGGGCCGGGATAATCTCCCCTCCAAACAGGAAAGAGGCACATAAAGTAGGTGTAGGTGGGGGAGGATTCCAGAACACGACAAACAGGTACTCACCACTCAGCAATTACACCGCTGCTCTCCCGGGTGCCAGCGCCAAGGTCTGTGGGCACATCTTGTGCCTCCCACCCAGAGCGGGTGGGAGACATTCACATCTGTCTCCCAGGGGGCATGGACCAGTGGGTGGTGGGTTATCTGGGACTTCATTTTCTCTCTTTTGGTGCGTTGTGATGAGGTAAAACATAGGGACATTATAAAAGTCTTCTCTTGCGCAGGCCAAGTTCACACCAGTGCAGTGGGCATGGAAGACACTTTGTTCTGCCTTTGAAGTGCTCAATTTCTCTTATATCCCACCAACTACACCAGCCTTTCTGGGCTACTGAGGAGACAGATTGAGGATCACACTTTAGGGGCCTTCTTCAGATGCTGTCAGCATAATTTGTCAGCAACATACCTGGGGACATCCATCACCCTCTGCTCCCAGACAGGGATGGTGACAGTGGGCTTCTGGCACAGCACATCTTGTCACCCCCCTCTGCAGTCCCAGGAGAGCCATCTCCACCCTGTAGCCAGGAAACTTCCTCTGGGGTGTAATTCCTTGCTTTCTCCCAACGAAGAGAGCAAATGACCTCTGGAAATTATGCATTTGAGTGCCACGGAGTTATGGCCCTTATAATCAGCATGAAGCAAACATTGAGTTGAGGAATACGTAAAATATTGTGGACTAGAAAAAAGAACTATCTTCTGTGAGTATTTTCAGAGGAGGTTATTGAAACACTGAACAAACATAGTCCAAGAGACTCCTTAAACTTCCTAGTATTTCTGTAATGTCTGTAAAAAACGTTAAGTTGGAGCTCCCTGTTCACATTTGGGGCGGGAAAGTGTAGCTTCTTGACATGTGTAGCAACTATAGCCCCAGCAGTTAAGCACAGGAAGTGAAGAAGAATACCACAGATATTTTTGCTTGTGAAAAGTTAACTAGTCTGTATTTTACCTGAGTAAGGGCGTGACTTATCTGTAGGGGCTAAAATCTTTTTAGGGTGTAACGATCTACAGTGTTCCTTCTTTCTCTGGGATAAAGGTGTTCAGTTCTCCTGTGAAAATATCATCCAGGGTGGAAAAGCCATTTATCAGGACATTGGTTCAAGGGAAAACCTTGCAACCTGCTGAGTGAGAGGGGGGATGAGAGGCACAGCGTTGGGCTGGCACTGGGAACCGCAGTGCCACTTGCGTGCAATTTCACATCCATTAACGGAACTTCGGGAGAGATTCCAGAGCTTTAATCACTCCGATTGATTGTGATTAGTAATGATTTGTTGCAGTGATTTGCAGTGTATTTCCTTATAATCCAGTTTAAGTATAAATCTGCCTTGCCACTTTCTGGGTAATTCAGATAGCCTGTAAGAATTGTTCCTGTGGGAGTAAAAGCCTGGATATTGTAACACCAATTTCCATCATAAGATGCTTTTTAAATAAATCAAAACAATTGTTCACACTCAGGTCTTCGCACTGAACTGGCAAATGTATCTTGCTCAGCTGCTGCAGATTCTGATCCCATTTTTTAGAAAGCCTACTGTGACAATAAAATTGATACATAAGCTTTAAAGGAATAAGTGCTGACCAGCTTGTCATACCACAACATTCATAATACCTTCAGGGAGCAGAAGAAACAGTTAAGAGGAAAGTTAGCTGACTCATTTCGTGAGTAGCTGGTGTTACTCGTAGCAGCTTGGAAGTTAACAGATAAAAATGTTATCACAGCCAGCAGCAATATAGCCCTAACGACAACAGACAGACTGATGTATGAAATAAGTCCAATTAACTGTCTTAAACACGGGTGCAACTTGGATTTGGCATTAATATTCCAGTAGTGTGCTGGAGACCGACTGACTGCTGTAGTATGCTTTGGAAGAAAAGTCTTGCATTTCCACGTCTTCTGCTGGAGAATAATTTTATTTAAGGACAGACAGAGACTTTAAAGTGCTGCTCCTTTCGGGTAACTAGGTCAAGTTTTTTATTCAGCCACACCAGTGTAACTTCAGTTTACAGTAACTCCATTGACTTCATCAGCACAATTAAGCACTGCAACAATTTACTTAGTCATACTATGGACTCTCCATCACTGGAAACCATTAAGTCACAAATTTTTGGCTTGTTTACTTCATTTTTTTTCTGAAATAAGGAAAAAGGGGAAAAAAAAGGGCTCTAGTTGAAATTAATAAGCCACCCAGCTTGCACTGCACATCTATCAGATTAGAGAGTTATGTTGCCTCCCTTTGACTTCGTGAGGCATGAATCACAGGTCTTGTTCACCTGGGAGATTCAGGAGCTCTAGGGTGGCATGGGATGGCACACATAGCCTTACTCCCTTGCAAGCATCTTGATGCAACACACCTACCTCTGTGTTGGACCATTTTGATGGGAAGGGACACACATTCATCCCAGAGACAAACCCTTGTCAGGGACCTTTGAACTGACCTAG
Source organism: Irena cyanogastra (assembly GCA_013397155.1). Taxonomy (NCBI): domain Eukaryota; kingdom Metazoa; phylum Chordata; class Aves; order Passeriformes; family Irenidae; genus Irena; species Irena cyanogastra. The sequence continues at coordinate 136,906 of VWZV01008969.1, read as the reverse complement.
CCCTGGATGTCCTAGATTCAAATCTTTATCTCCATTCCTGTGAGAAGCCAGAGCATGCACCTTGACAGTCACGGCTCATTTGTCATGACCAAAAACCCAGCACGCGAGTGTCTTGCTGTAAGTGTCTCAGCAATTGATCACCTACGTCAGCTGGATTATCAGAGACCACGAGTTAGTTGTTGATTTGTTGGTTTTGGCTTCTGTACAGTAAAATCATGTGTCACTGTCTGTGGAGGTGAGCAGGTCTAGTAAATGGTTCAGAAAAGGGTAATGTCTTTCCATAGCCCAAAAAAAATCAGGGACTGCTGCTAAAAAGGCTGTCTGAGGGGAGCCACGGAAACTACTCAAATTAGTAGCTGCTCTATCTGACCTAATTATAAGAGTCAAAGTGAGGAGAGGTGCATTAACAGCTACATTTAATTTTTTATTGCATTTTCTTGACAGCCACCACAGTCATTTACTTCTGGGCAGGGTCATGCTGCCAGGGCAGAGAAATGTGTTCATCCCACATCACAGTTATACCAGACCACAGCAAAGTAAGGAGATTACACTCTAAATAGGGCAGGTTTCAAGCCCACAGCCTGAGGTGAACACTTGTGGAAGGCCCCAAGCCCCTCAACTTCTTCTTTTTAACCATAGAGAGAGCAAAAGAAGTAGGGGACACTTGCCACAGGATTGTAATTTCTTCCCATTTTATGCCTGATTCTGCATCCTTTCACAGCAGTAACAACTCCTCCCAGCTTGGGTACATGATGGTGACAGCCTCAGGCCACAGACAGGACATAAGTGTGGTGCTCTTTCAGTGCCCATGACTATTCCCACACACTGAAGAGGCAAGTCATGGCCATAACCCTGGAGCTGCTGCCACAGGTGACCCTCTCCAGGACCAGCACGTCCTTTTGGTGCCCAGACTCATCCCATCTGTAAGCAAAGGCTGATTTTCCTTCTCTAAAATGCTCTCATCCCACACCAGGCATCACACAAAAACAGGCATGTGCTGTATTCCCTCTGCCAGATTCTCCTTTGCCCAGCTGCCTGCCCCCTCTGCCCACCACAATGGCACATGCCCCTGGTGCTTTTTGCCAAGAAATTGTTTTAATGCTTTGGTTTTTATTTGCCAAGCATTAACACAGGCTCATCTCCATTTTCTGTGCTGCTCCACCCTTTGTTTTTTTTAAATGCCAAGCTCAACTCTCGTTTGTGTGAGGTATGTAGGAGTGCTCACAAAAGTGAGAATGGCAAAACCATGAAAAAAATAAAACAAACAAAAAATAAACCCACAAGAATTCAGCTCTTTTTTACCAGTTTAACACCATCTTCTTTCCTGAGCAATGGCTGGAGCGACCTTCTCTGTCTTGTGAAGAACTGGGACAAGTCAAAAAAATAATAATTAAATGTTATAAATAACATCCAGCAACACCCCTGACACAACCACAGGTGGGACCGATTTTTCTCTGGGTTGCCTTCCCAGTTTGCCCTGTACTGTTACTGTATGAGTCAGGAGAAGCTTTCTCTGCAGGCAGGGGTGCCACACTGCACACTGCCCACCCTGTGTGCCCACTTGGGTTTCAGCAGACTCCAGGGTGGTCACTGAGGGGAATCTCCATGCCCCAAGCCTCTCCTTTCTCCCTTTCCACATCCACTTTTCTCCTCCTCCTTTCAGGTGCGAGGCAGTGGAAAGTAAAAAAAAAAAAAGTTTCTCTTTCCCATTGTGTCAGGAGAGGTTTTTCCTTCCCCATTTCCACCTGGTGAGAGGAGAGAGAAGATCTGACTTACAGGTCTCAGTGCTTTTCCCAGAGCTGGGTGAGGGAGAAAACTGCAGTATTTACCCCTCAGCTCTGGATGGTGCTGCTGGGTCTCAAGGCACTGGGTATCCTGGAGGAGAGCAGGGATGTGCCCCTTAGCCTCCTGACCAGGTAATAGCTCCAGCCTTGGCCTCCTTGGCCATGCCCAAGTCTGCTCCTGTTACCAACACAGTGCTTTAGCATCTGAAGGAGATGTGGGGATGGCTCCAGGAGGGATAAAAAATCCCCCTCCTGCACTGCAGTATGGTGGAAATACTTCAGTGGTGGTGATTAAACAGGTGAAACCTGTCTGCTTCCTACCTTGGATTCTGATTAAACACTCACTTGGAGGATGTGCTGCACAAAAAGAGACAAAGAACAAGTTATTGCTAATGTCTGTGAAGAACTGGGAATGAGCCTTGCATGGCCTCATTCAGACTCCAAATAATACTACTGCCAAGACAGAAATCCAAGTTTCTTTTAAAATTTTGAGAAATTTGGGGCACAGGGAGCTGGAGGAACTTCAGCCCTGAGCCTGTGGGAGTGCAGGTGGGTATGCCATGGCTCAGGGATGAGGGGGCTGTGGGCCAAGCATCAGCCAAGCCCACCTCCCTGGCTCTCTGATGCCAAACTGAAACAAGCCCCCTCAAAAGCACAGGGGCTGCTCCCTCCCCTCTTACCCATCACTTTTCCTTGATGAAAATGATCCACCGTGCAACACAGCACAGGCCAAGGCTTTGGAAAGCCAGTCATTCCCAGCCCCTTGGTTTACAGAGGCAAAACGTCCGAGTTGGGTGTTTGAGCTACAGTTTTGGTCAGTCCTATTATCATCACGTTGCAGAAAAACTGCCAGGGGTGTCGGTTAGGTTCACACCAAAGCCACAGATTCCAGGCACACATGTACCCGGGCACTCAGTGCAGCCTGGGAGAAGGCATATCCCCTCCAACACCTCTCCTTGGCAGATGCACGGCCACAGAGTCTCCTCCAGTAGGGATCTACTGCAGGGGAGCCTCAGCCTGGCTTTCCAAACAAGGGTGCTGGCCTTGTCTTACACGGCAACTGGTGCTGGAATCAGTAACATTAAGAGCAGAGCTCCTGCAGCAGCCAGCACCCAGGGCCAGGCCTCCGTGGCTTCCATGAGGGAGGGATAACCAGCAGCACTGCACTCTGGGCAAGCAGAAGAGGCACAGCAGGAGCCTAGAGGAACAGCCAAGCTTGTTTCACCAAATATAAAAAAATTATTAGGCAGGGGAAGGAGCCTTAGCTTCATTTTTCACATTTGCAAATGCCCATGAGATTAGGAGCCTTTCTCTGTGGAGGGGGAGAATAGAAGGTGGGAGACTTTTAAAGCACCTGCAGAAGGCACTTACCGAGGAGCAGGAGATGTTCCAGGTCTGCAAGAGAGGGAAGCGGACCGCTGGCCACTGCAGAGCACCGGGAAGTCCCTCTTCTCCCTGCTGCATCCCAGCGGGACCCACGGCAGCCCCACCGGCCACGGGGGTGCCTTGAGTGGCCTCAGGCAGGCTCCATCCCTCTCTGCCACTCCGTGGGTCCCACGGCTTGCAGTGACAGAGGAACCGGTTCGACTGCAGCCCTGAATTCAGGCAAGCCACCTTTCAGGCGCCTGGCAGCTGCTCCTGGTTTTGAAGCAATCGGAAACGCGGATTTACACCCTCATGACACCGGCACAATCCGTGTCTGGATATTGCTGCTCAGTATCGCTGCCAATCTGTTAGAGCACTGCCACACTGAGGCCTGGATATCTTGTGACTGTCCTAAAAAAAAACATTTTTTTAAAAAAAAAAAAAAAAAAAAAAAATTAAGTTGCTTGCAGGAGAGAAAGGGGGAAAAAGTAACTAACAATTTCATAAAGAACAATGTTTCCCCGGGTATTAAGCTCTATTATAACAGGGCCTTTTGAGCAGATCACACTGATAGCAGCACTGGAAAAATGTTCATTTTCAACTTAAAATTAGGCTAAATTTGAAAAATGCCTTATATTTTATTTCCCACCTTTTCCTTTTATTTTCTCACTTTTCCTCTTATAACTTGTGGGGTTTTAAATCCAGCTTTGTAAAATAATTTCACACATGCTGCTACCATATGTAATATATATATAATGGAATAAGCCCTGGTCTAAGAGACTGGGAGGTTTTCAGGAGCAGCTGTTGTGTGTCTCCAGTTCCATTCTTCCCACTGGAAAGCACTAAGCAAATACCTCCTCAACAGATAGGCTTAGGGTGAGTTCAGAGTAAAGCCTTGTCATGTTTAAAATGGCAACTTGCTTGAGCAATCCCATTGATTTCAGGGGGTAATCACCAACCCGAGGAACAAGATCACAGCTTTGCCCTTAAATCTCAGGCTGTTTTGTTAACACCTTTTCCCTTATCCAACATGACTGCTGTGGTGCTGAGCAACAGGATCCATTCTATTTCAAAAATTACCTCAAAAGATAAGATTATCCCATCTTTGAAAACTGCCCAGATTTGCAGAGCATTCTGGGCAGCCCAGGAGCCCATTCCAGCCAGGAGCAAGCAGCAGGCAGAGCCCAGCCCTTGAACAGGCAAAATTCCTTAGCCACCAAAAAAATAAGAATAATTCTCCAGTGAGGCCAAGGGTCAAGACGAGCCCCACATGTGCTGTAGCAGAGAGGGCAAGAATTCACAAGTGCCTCCCTGGGAATCCCCTGACCCCAGAAAGTCATCTCAGCTATCCCCAGGGTGAGCTGAGAGGACACACCAAGGAAAGTGGGAGTTTGCATCCCCATCCCTACCTGATCTGCACAATGCAAACGCTAGGAGTGGCTGGCATCCCCTCAAATTTAGGTGGGCGGATGCAAGATGAGGCGTTGCTTTCGCCATCACCTGGCTACGAGGCGGTCTGGGAACGGGGCTGAGCGCCGCACTGCTCTCCCTCCCTGCCTCCCCACTTCCCCAATGAAATCTGAAACGTGGCTATTTCTGCCACCTCTGACAAACACCGTCACCTTTCGCTCCCTCCCTCGCGGGTGACAGGGTGCAGCGCCCGGGACCGCAATGAATCATCGCCCGGCGGCTGCCGCGGCTCCGAGCCCTCCGGGGGCAGCGGGGCCACCCACGCCAGCCCCGCGCTGCGGGGCGGGAGACCGCAGCCCCAGCTGCAAGGAGAGGCGGGGGGGCTGCACTGCATTTGGCTCTTATTGGGAAAATGGGAATAAATTACCAGGCGCTGCAAGGGAGAAGAGAGGAGAGCCGGCTGGCTCTCCAACACCCCTACGCTATGCCTGGGACCGCTGAGCAGAAGAGGTTATAGGTCAACAGGAATTCCCTTCGGCTGGATGCTACGTCCCAGTCTCTTTGGAGGATCACAGCTCATTGGACATTGTTAGTCTGCTTTTCATAGGGAAAGAAACCAAGTAAGCTTTGGATACCACCCAGCCAGCAGTTACACTTCTCCAATACATGACTTGATCCAACCATCCTCACATCCCTCCTGCCACCCTGGATGGCCCTTCTAGTTTTGCTTCAGGCTTGCATCTCTTCTTTGAGTAAAATATAGAGCACTTTATTGCACGAGTGCATCTACAGCTTATCCCCAAGGGAATAAGGGCATGCTGATGTGAGCAAAACGTTGCTAGTTTCAGCCAAGAGCTCTGCTCCCATTTCAGGGTGACTCACCCTTCTCCCTCGACACCAGTGCTGGCCACTTGGATCTTCCACAGGCAACATGTTCCAGAGCACAATCAAACCCATTGTGCAGCTTTAGAAGAGTTTTTGCTTTAATCTATTAGAGGGAACAGCACAAGGATTTCTATATCTAATCCTATAAATCTACACTGACATCTTGTGGAGATCCTGGGACCAAAATGCCACAGCCACTGGGCAGGGTGGGATTAACACCCTTGCCATGTCCTGCAGGACACTAGCACACAGGCAGCTGGAGTTTCCAAAGCAGCTGCAGCTGTGCCTGCAGTAAAAACCAGATCCTGCAGCCTGAGAAGTCATTGTTCTCAGGCCACAAACATATTTTTAAGTGATCCTCACAAGCCAAACTAAATCAAGACTATTTACTCTTAAATCCCCACTGAAAGCAATACTGTGGCCATTCTTACATAACTGCCACTTCAGGATTCTCAAGGCACAAGCTTCTGATAAGGACTTATTTTCATGCTGAAATTTTATTATTTCTGTAAGTGCTGGGAAAAAAATGGACCTAAGCAGCACTCAAGGACTCCTTTGATGCTCCTCTTCACCTAAAAATACATGGGTTAAGCAAAACCTGCCTGCTGTTTGGGAACCTGTGCAAGATTTTCCTCCATATTCACCCTACTCATTTTAGCCCCTCTTGCCAAGTCCAAAGGGTTTAATTAAGCCACTGCCTACTTTCTTCCAGTGCTCAGGTAAGTGTTCAAGGAGTACAAGCCTCCTGTTAGGCACAGGCCACATTGTGCATGCTGCAGTGAAATTGCTTAGCAGAGGTTAACACCAAGAGCTGGAATCCCAGCACAGATAATCTCACAATCCAACCATACAACTGATCCTCCAGCTTTCTCTTTACTATCATCTAGGGAGCAAAGGCTTCCATCTCCTCCAAGATGGCCAGAGACCCTCTGGAACTGCTGGGGTAGCACCAGACAGGTGGAAAATGGAGACTACTTGAGCGTAACAGAAAGCAGGGGGAAAGACTTCTTCGCAGTGCAGCATCCGGGCTGGGGAAGGCACAACCATCATTCACAGTGCCAACAACAGCCACCACTGCCCCCAGCAATGAACCTCTTAACCCTTGGCCTGCAGCTTCCCAGCAACGCAGCCATCTCCACTCAACAAAAAATCCTCCTGCTACGCACCCATTTAGTCAGCTCAGAGGAAGAACTGTCACCCCAAAATTGCACATGGACAACATTCCCCACAGTTATGGCTCTGGGCCAGTCTGCTCCATCTTCTTGCCCTTCTCAGGGCAGCATCAACCCCAGCCTCCCACCAAAGCAAGACAACTTTCTTTTCCAGGGAGGCACGGCATTAGCAGCACATTGCAAGACCTCAGCTTCATGCATAAAGATGGAGATGGAAGAGTGCAGAATGTAACAAATGATATTTTACCTGGCACAGATGCTAATGCTGAGCATATTAAGTTACCACATAGCACCACCTAACCAGATACAAGAGGGAGAAAACCAATCATCCCAAGAAAAGCCCAAATGACTCCAGACTGGGAATCACTAGCTGCAACACTGGCTCCACTCTGAACAGCAGAGAGCTTTTATCCTTTGGGATGCAAAAGAAATGGGGAATTTTCATGCTTGAACACGACTAATCTGTAAGCAATGCTTGAAAAGGTAGCAAAGCCTATTACCAAGCAGCATACACCCCAAAAATCCCCACAAATAAAAGTCCTGCCACTTGGGCTCTCCAAATTTGCCTTGAGCTGTCCCAGAAGCCTCCATACATATGTTCAGCTAGGTCTGATTATTCAAATCCTGTTGCCTAGTATTAACTCCCAAAACTATATTTAAGCATCTAAGTAGGAATTACTACAGCTTTCTAAAGATCCTAAGCATCAAGAGCTCTTGTTAAGAGCTTACCCAAGTACTGACCTCCTGATGAATCTGTTTAAATGATAACATTCACCTCGTTCCCAGGGCGGTGAAATTCAGTACTTTCATGCACTCCCGAACCTCTTCCAGCAAGAGCCGAGCTTGTGAGCGTCCTGTCTTTCATATCAAAACATAGACTACAGGCAAATACACAAGAGGAGCTATTTCTAAAATCCTGCACTGACTTCAAAGTCACTGTACCTTGTTTTAGAAAAGGCTTGAAAACAGCAGGATGCGAGCTGTGCGCTACAGTTTGGTGGAAATTTGGGAAGAACAGTATTTTTTAAGCAAAACATATCTGGGCATTGAACCAAAAATTAAAACTATCATAGTACCAAATGGAGATATTTTGATATAATTCTCACTCTCTCCACTCCAAAGCCAGGGAGCCTCTAAAAATTTCTGCAAAACTTGAATCTTGCTGTCTTTACAGTCAGAAAGTCAAAAAGTTCCTTTTCCTTTCCGCAGCCTAAGCCTTTCCCTTTGCCAGAATGGCAAACTCACATTCTGGAGATGAGAACAAAGCAACAATATTCCAACTCATAGAAAAAGGCCAACTCTTCATTTTTCTTTCTCTTTCATGTAACTCTCATTTTAAAAATCAATTTGCATACAAAGCCAGTGTTTTACCTTCAATCTATAACAAATTCTGCATTAATCCTCCTTCCTGCTTGAGTTACAAGGAAATGTGAGAAACAGACAGCAGTGTATTTATAGGGCCAATAGCTGCTAACATGATTGGGGAGAAGAAGGAAGAACAAAATACACAAGGCTGGAAATGCCCTGTAAATTTAAGCAGCAAGATGATCACTAAGAATCCTGAATTATGAGTGAGTAGTTCTGGGTGAAAATTTAGCAAGAGATAACTGAAGTAAAATACATTACAGCAGTTCAATAGATATGAAGGACCATACACATTTAATTGGAATAAAGGACTATCTAGAAAATATGAAGCTGCTTCAGCAGCATCACAGGACTAGACAGAAAATAGCAGTGGCATTGTGTAATCTGTAGGCAACAACTCTCCTTGTCAGGAATGCCAACTCCTCTTTCTAGCCCTGCAGATGCAGGAGATAAGGTCTCAGCTCCAAGCCAAGTCATCAAAAAACTGCTTGCCCTAGTGGAACAGCACGTTATGGATTACTTGACATTCAGACCCTTTTTTACACAATACTGATGGGAAGTTAGTCAAGAGCTTCAGAATGGATGTCTGGATGGCAGGAGAATAACTTCAGAATCATAGAATGGTTTGGATTGGAGGGGACCTTAGAGACTATCAAGTTCCAACCCTTCTTCCATGGGCAGGGACATCTTTCACCACACCAGGCTGCTCCAAACGCCATCCAATCTAGGCCTTGAACACTTCCAGGGATGAGGCATCTACAGCTTCTCTGGGAAACCTGTGCCAGTGCCTCACCACTCTCAAGGCAAACAATTTCTCCCTAACATCTAATGCCAATCATCCCTCTTACAGTTTAAAGCCATTGTTGGTGGCACCAGTCCCAACAGCAAACCCTAAGGAACATCACTACCTTATTATTTTCTGTAATTCACCAGTATTATGCTGTGCACACATCTCAGAAATACAACAGCCTTTTACTGAGCACATGAACCAAAAAGCATACTATTCAAATCACTTTATCATTACCAAAAACTTTAAAATGAACCAATAAATATAGTCAGTGAAAGAGGGGAGAAAGGATTAATACCATCTAAACACCAGTGTCGTTCATGAATTAGCAAAATGAAAGCATTGCAAGTTTTCTAGAACAGGAAAGATGATCCAACCTGTCAAGATACTGTCCAACTGTGAAGGGTGTAGGAAATAGAATTAGACCTAGGACTTTGTATTCTTGAAAGACTACTTTTTAAATATAAAAAAAAACAGTTTGAATAAACTAAATTTTAAATGCACATACTACAAAAGCCATACTTTTCAGTTCCTTCTTTTGCTGTCAAAAGTACCTACACACACACGGACATGCACGTAAGAAAAGATGACCTTTGAGTTTATTGTTTAAAATACAACTTTCAGGCCACATGATCACTATGCACTGATACATAACAAGTCTTCATTTCAAGGGTAAGCACTTTCCCAAATCTCAAATCTCTTCAAGAAGTTCCTTCTTTTCCTCAAAATACTTCTGAAACCACTCAATATGTTCAACCTTCTGCTTAACGCTGAGGTATGGGTTTTTTGAAAGCCCACAGATGACGAGTTCCATGAAGTGGCGGATAGGTCCTTCCTTGGGAAAGCCTTCGAGGTGTTTCTCCAGAAAGATATGTTCATGAAATTCAGCATCATCCTCCATCCCTAACAGAAAGACAAAGAAAAAAGACAAAGTTATTATCATAATATAATACCAAGTTTAACAAAGTAAAAATAATATAGTTAGAAAAGAATCTTAAATTAGTAAAATTAATGGTTCTGCTCACATTTCTAAGAATATGTAATATTTAAATCAACTTTCTGAGTTGAAATCTTGATAAAAGCCTGATGCTGGGGTGGAAGTAGGAGGAATAATTATAACCATAAATCAATCTTCTTGCTAAAATCTGATTTGTTCAATACTTGAAAATTTTGATTCATCATTGGTACCACCTTTTAGATTGCAGGCACTTTCCTCATAAATTTTTAAAGAGAACACCGATTGCCTAAATTCTGCAGAGGATTAAAGAACACAAACTAGTCTTGAACAAATAAGGCAATCTCATAAAGTATCAAATACTGAACAGCTAACAAACACATGTCCATTGCAAGTCATGCTTTTAATATCCGATTGCTATCAAATGGGCACAGAAAATTTTTTTTCTGACATTTTCTGAATGTGTGAGTGTATGATGATGTAAAAGTGTTGTGTATCTCACCAGCTGCTTTTAAGTCATAGCCATCATCATGATGGCTGCATTCAAAAGCCTCCACAGGACATGAGACAAGGGATTATTGGAGATAGGGTAAACTTTTGTTCTTCGTCCTGTGGATTTTTTTGCTATTGTTCATACTATGATGGTAGAGACTCAGAACACAAATTACTACATACAGAAAAAAGACTGCTTTTGCTGTTCCTAATTTTACGGGAAAAAAACAAAAGGCAACCTGGGATTTGTAATGAAATATTTTTCTTCAGTTAGAAATACATGAAAATTTTTATTTGATTCCAATTGGCTTTGCACCCTTCAATAAAAATCCGTTATTAGAGAAAAATATTGCACCACTTCAAGATGACAAAAATGAGAAGCCTATACCATACACATGAGTATGGTGTACATATTTTTCTAAGCTAGCTAGTTATGTTTTTCTATATTATTTGATACCATTAAATCAGGAGTATTAAAATTGAGATAATTAAGCCACATAAGTTCTAGGCTTCCTTCTTTGGTAGAGCTCCTACAGTTCCAGAAGAAATGATGCACATCTCTGCGATGGCGAAGTCGTTCAAATTGTATTCGTTAAGTTTGCATTACTTTTTTTCCTGCTTTAAACTTAAGGTATTGCAATACCTGAAGGAGCTGAGAAATACCTATATTTTTCCTAGAAATGTCTGAGTTGCACATCACATTTACCTCTGTTCTTGAAAAAAAAAAACCACGTTTCCTTCTGCAGAAGCTCTCTCTTTGTTCCTCTATGTTGAAAGTTAAAATAAAAAAAAAAAACCAAACCAAATAATGTCTGTTTCAGAAAGTGTGTTTCTGCTGTGGTTGGAAAACTATGTCCACGGACAGAAGCAATGATGGTCCTTTCACTATGCCACCCATGCTGGCTTTCCCTCACCAAGGGGAGGTAGAATCTTACTGTACCTGGATGCTACCGGTTGCTTTTTCAAACTAACAACTTTTCCAGACTTCAATACTTTTGCTGGTCTCAAAAATCCAAGAGAACTAAACTAAAACTCGCTACTGAGAGAATCTAAATAATGCTGACCGTAAAATTTGGCCTTCTGGATGCTCTTCTTCTGGGGACAGATACAGGGTATCAGAAAAGACCGTGTCTAATAAATAATTTCACCAATTTTCATCTTTAACCCAAAATAAGCAATTTAGAATCTCACAAAAATGCAGGTCAGAAATAAATATTGCATTATGTATTCTGCTCTCCTGTTTGTCAAAGACTGTACATGGTTTGGGGATGAAGAGTTAAGCCCAAATATTTCAGTTAGACCATGTATTTCAGTCTTCAAAAAAGTAAAGTATGCATCACAGAAAAGGAGACCATGACTGTCCAAAGCATCAGAGTAGGAACTGTCCAGAGCCTCTGGTGGGAACTGATGAGATAATGACTTGCAGCAGGAGTTGGGGCTTGCCAGGGGTGATTTGGTAGAGCGTCTACAGTTTCAGAAGAAATGATGCACATCTCTGCGATGGCGAAGTCGTTCAAATTGTATTCGTTAAGTTTGCATTACTTTTTTTCCTGCACATCGCATTTAAATCACCCCTGGCAAGCCCTGACTCCTGCTGCAAGCCTGTCTCTCAGCCTCTCTTGTATTGTCCTCAGAAACATAATTTGAAACAACATGCATGGCAGAAGTTAAAAGTAGAGAATTTTCTTTTTCAACAAAAAATTTTCTTTTTCTTTGTCATCAAAACAAGAAGACACCTACTCTCAAGATCCTATTTCCAACCCCGTACATGCTACAAAACAGAAAGTCTGGAGAATTTCTCTAGCTAAAACACTAATCCTTCCAAGACAGGACCAACCTTGTCTTAAAGATGTCAACCCAAACACAGATGTTCATCCCTTATAGCGAGCATTGCTGACACGCTATACAGATGACTGAGTATTCAGATGTAGTGAAAAAATGTTCCTGTCCATGGCAGAGGGTTTGGAATAAATGATCTTTAAAGGTTCCTTTCAACACAAAGTATTCTATCCTTTTAGGATTTTTGGAATTACATCAATCATGCTCTTCAGCAGGACAGATCCAGAGATAGTAAAGAAACCCGATGCAATGGTTGTGTAACTCTGCCAACTCTCTTGGCAAGATGATCTAATACTTCTCTGCTGGGAACAGCAGCTCAGCTAACCAGCAACTAGAACAGGACTTGGTGAAATTTTGCCTGCAGAAGCCATCAGAGGCAACTGAAGAATTAATTTTCTGAGACCTTCCAACACTTTAGCAGTAACAATCTCTGGCCCACCAAAAGCATTTGCTCTTCATAATGAGATGCTAAGGCAAATTCACACCTGTAATCTGCTCTGTCCATTTTAGCTTTTTGAATCATTATAGCATAAATGCACAGAAATAATAAATTAGGCACAAATAAATGTCGTTCCCAACTTTTTGCCATGGCAATCATAGAGCAGCATTAAAGCTACTTAGAAGCAGAAGAGACAAGAAGAAAGAAGGAGGAGTGAGAACAATGTTATGCAAGCTATACTAATGGTTTGCTAAACTGGTAAAAATTAATCAGAAGCTGGAGAGATGGCGAGGAAAAAAAAGGTAATTTTCTGCCTAACAGTGACTTCAACTGCATTGGACAAGAGAAAGGGCATGCAGGTTAGAGCAACAACAGGGCAGTAAGGTGTGTGGGGGGAAGACTGCTGCTGGCCACTGTAGCAAGCCAGTATGTCTAGCCACATCTTCAGATGTTCACACCAAATCATTTCAAAAGCCATGACCTCGCCCTGGTGCCACAAAGCACAGCACAGTGCCTTGGTGAAGCATTCTGATGAGAACACCAGAGATGCTCTGGAGCCAAGGAAAAGAGTTATAAGAGGTTGTCTTTCTTTTTTATATTTGGTTTAAAACTTTAAAAGCTTTCATAATGCTAAAAGTTGAGTATACATGCTTCCTCAACAGAAAATTTAATAGCACTTACACTTTTAAAGTCACATGTTTTTGGCATAGAAAAATAATAACACATTTCTGGATACAGAACAAGCTGAAGTGATTTCCTCCTATTGAGGGAAATGGCTGTAACAAAACTGCAAAATTAACAGCAGAAGGGGGCATCTTTCTTTTGCAGAAAAACTGAAATTACAGCATGCTGATATACTCAGAGCAAGGTTCTCAAGCTTTTAACTGTGCTTTGACACACCTGAGGTGATTAACAGTCTGTGGCTGGCAGTCTGATAGGACAGAACTTACTGACTTGGTATTTAAACCTGAGAGGTGACAGGTTTTGGAAGGCTCCACTGGAATTTTCCACATGACTAGTTTTTGTGGACAAATCAATCAAGATTCTTGTTTTAACTATATGTAAAGACTCTTTGTCTGTTGCCCGCTCCGTCCCAGACAGCGTGGTTCCAGCCACACGGCTGCAACAGGGAAACCACTGGCGGCCAAAGACACTCTGTCAACTGATGGCCCCAGACAGCAGGGTTCCAGCCACATTACAACAACACAAAAACCATTGGCCACAGTGGTTTTAAGCTTGCAAAAACATGACTAGAGCATACTTGGATTTCTACATGATGGAACAGATCAATCCCGGGAGCAGTGATTAAATTCTGTGAAGAAACTGCCAAATAGGATGGGAATAAACATTAAGAAACAATGAAGCACATTATTCAATTTGCAACTCAGTATAGGACAGATTTTCAAAGACTCTCAAAGCTTCAGATACTAACCTGTTTTGCTCTCAGTGACTGAATCATTACAAAGCAGATCTGTTTGATGTCTTTAAAGTCTTAAAAAAACCCCAAAACCCACAGCCAAGCTCTCCCTGAAGTTATGAAGTCCCCTTTCCTATACTGCACACTTTGTGTAGTTGTTCTTCACTTCCTTAACATTCACCCTCTCTGCTGGCATAACTTCACACAGAGCTTTTTCTTTTTCTTATGGTAATAAAAGAAAATACTGTGCACAAAGATGCCTAATTAACACAGATGCCCAGGGTGAGTGAATATTGTGACTGTTTATTCTTATGAAACAGACAGAACAAAGGGAGTGAACAACTGTTTAACACTTGGCCTGCCCAGATATAGAACTGGCAGATAGCTGGTTGGGATCTGGCAAGACACTTGGTCCAAGAGCCACACCAAAGAACAGAATCAGCATTATAAAACATGCACTTTTAAGATTCCCCAACTTCTGCTAGGAGCTTAATTTAAAGAAGATGCAGAGTAAAACGTATTATGTAAGAGACTTGAACAGCCTTTTGGTGTTAAACGCATTGGGAGGGAGGGAGGGAGGGAGTCATCCCCTTCTGGCAGCAGCCAGTCCTCAGATCAGCCAAACCACCTGCAAGACTTCACCTGAAGAGTGCCAGAATGAGTTCATCTGAAGCATCTCTGATCTGGGACAGTCGGGAAGTTACGTTTGTTTACTATCAAAAGCATGACTCACAGCTGAAACATTATGTCAAAACAGTCAAAGGTCAAACATGCTCTAATTTTCAGAAAAGATAAACTGAGACAGAAAATAAAAGCTCACAGTGCACATACCAGCTTCATTGTCAATTGGGAACTCCCACAGTATTCCTTCTTTTGTCCACTGGATCATCTCCTCAAAACCATTTCGGGGAGGCTGTGCAGTTACTGCTGCAACCTCCTTTGCAAACTCCAGATCCCAAATTGTTGGTGAAGATACTAAAAAAGAAATTTTGTAAAGATCTGTGAGCAACCAAAGACTTCTCACTAGCTAAGATAAAGTCCTTTAACATCAATCTTTACAGAGACTAATAATTTCAGCTGTGCAATTTTTTTACCTTAGATACCAGCATCACCTTTCTCAAATGAGAATTCTCTGTTGACATGGAAGTTCATTAAGTTCTCAAATGTCTGACGAAAATCTATTCTGAATGCCTAGGGGAGTATTTCTTTTTATGTCTTTCACATAATGCAATATTTTAATTTTTCCACAATCGTTCTTCGGTTTTGTCTTTCAAAAAATGTGGACACAGCAAATTGAACTTGACTGGTGCACTGTGCTAAAGGACCCTTACTTCTACAGAAGTTTTCAAGTTCTTCACAACTACATTCTCCTTCAGGGAAACAACTCAAATCTACAAGGGATGGCAAGTCCTTCTCCAATGCTCTTAAGCGTCCCAGTTTTTGTCTCTCGAGCTGAGAAAATAATGATTTCTTATTCTTTTCACAAAGCTAAACAGTTCCTTTAGGGATGTATCTTTATTGATGCCTTTAAAAAAAAAAAATCAACGTGCACTCATACTGCAGCAGTTACTCTTCTTAAGGAGTTCCTGTCCCTCCACCCAGGAGAGCTGGTCACGAGCCCAGACTGAACTGCTTCGCTGAACTGAAGGGAACAAGCTGTTACCACAGGACAGGGAGGGACCTCTGGGAGTGCCCTGGGCTGCTGTCGAGTGAGCTGGCTTAAGATGTATTCCCCTTTGTTTTCCTGCCTCCCTCTGTTATCAATTCATCCTAAGATCCTTGGAACACAGATCTTCGTGTAAATTTGAATATTACAGTCCACTTGGAGTGGATCATAACCAATAACCTATTATCTTACTACTCCTGAGTGTAAGTACTTGAGGCCAAGATATAATTTCATCTTTGGCTCAGTGGCTCACAACTCAACTGAATTAAAAAAAACATATACCACCCCTCCTTTAAGAGAAAACACAATGAAAGGACAAATAGAATTTTTACATACAGAAAAGTATTTTCAGAGGTTTTTTGGTTTTTTGTGTTAAATCAGAATATAATTATTCAAATTATTCCTTAAGAGGGAAATTTCCAGAACTATATTACCAGGCTGAACACTTCGATTTGAGGGCTGGAGAAGGGAATAAAATACAGCTACAAGACAACATGAGAAACCATACCAGAATGAAATCATTGTCCACATCATAAAGAAACTAATAAATCATCTATTAGAGGAAAGCAAAACCTCGTTTTTCAAGCTCGCAGTAGAGGTGATAAAGATGATAATTTCACCTCATGAAACTGAAAATTTTACATTAACAGTTATGAAGAGTATTTTCAGGATGACAATTTCCTTTCCAGTTAGCATTCAAGCTTCCAAAGTCAATACTCAACACTTAAAACAAAACTTGCTTTTCTGTTACGTATTAAAAAAAATTAACCCATTATCTCCTTTAATATGAACCAAGACAGTGAAAACAAATGAATCAAGATATCAAGTATCACACTGGTATTTCCCGAGATTAATGCCCAAAAAAATGTTTGTCATCAGGCTTAGTCAGAAAGCCAAGTAATCAGCTTCCTGGTCTAGAATATACTGTAGATTTCCTCAAGGATACTTGGAATCAAACAAGGAAACACTGCACAAAAAGCTGAAACAAGCTTACTTCTTAACATCTAATTACATATACAATAAAGTCCACTTGCTCTCTGAAACAATTTGTACACATTCCAATTTTATGTTTTAAAAAAAAGTGCATTTCAGCTTTCTCCTGGGGTGACTACTATGAGTCGCTGTGTCTGCGTTCTGCTCATGCAAAAAAGAAATCTTATATTCTCACCTTTTTACCTGAGTAAATTTGATTCAACTCAAAATCCATTTTTTTCAACACCACTTTTGTTAAGATAGCTAAAACTAAACACTACATCATTCATTACGGTTTTTACGTGTAAAATGTACAGATTTTAATGCTATTGGTAGTCTTAAGAAACAGCAAACTGAATCTCATTCTAATAAACAGCTTTCATAGAGATGGCTGTATTCAGAAAGTTCACAGCTGCTTGAAGATATGCAAATGGCACTATTTGACATTTCACTAAAAAAATTAAGTAATCAAATTACTATCTCTCTCCAGTTTCAAGTGTTAAAAAAATATATAAAAAACTACTCAGCTAGAATCTGGCAAAAACTTACAATTCTACTCTTGAAACAGAAACAAATACTCATCATTTTATAAGATTTTAGAGACGAGCATTATTTCTTCAGCTGCTGCTAGCTTTACATAAAGTTCTAAGTCACTGCACTGGAATAAAGTCTGTTTTTTACAAGGGCCTCAAAATAGCTGTGGGAAAACAGTGCATTAAAGATCAATGCTAACAGTACAGTCTCACTGTCCACAAAGAAAAGTGAAGGACAGAGTTCTTTACGTCACTTGCCCATATTCACACACTCTTGGCCCAATCCAGCCTGTAGTAAAGCCAAGCCTTCATGAGTGAAAGCTATCCCTGTTAAGCAGCATTAAGACCGTTCCCACACCGCTGTGCCATTCAGTGAATATGAAGGTGGGTCACACCTGTTTTGACCTCAGTTTTGGTATCTTATCTCACCTGAGTATTGGCATGTATGTTTAGTGGATAAGGAATTGGCTAGGTGGTCACATCCAGATGGTCCAGGGCTCATGGACCATGCCAGGGCTCTATCCAGACCACGCCTTCAACGGTCAAAAGCTCAATGTCTGGGTGGAGATCGGTGAAAGCGGTGTTACTCAGGAATCTATACTGAGACCAGTATTGTTCAGTGTCTTCATCAACCACAGATAGTGGGGTTGAGTGCACCCTCAGCGCATTTGCAGGTGACACCAAACTGAGTGGTGCAGTTGACACCTGTGAAGGACAGGATGCCATCCAGAGGGACCTGGGCAAACTCAAGGAAATGCCTCGTGGGAACCTCATGAGGTTCAACAAGGCTAAGTGCAAGGTGCTGCACCTGGCTGCTCCAGCATCTACACAGGCTCATGAATGGACAGAGAGCAGTCCTGCCAAGAGGGATCTAGGGATAATGGTGGATAAAAAACTGGACATGAGCCAGCAATGTGCATTCACAGCCCAGAAAGCCAACTAGAATCATAAAATGAAGTGTGGCCAACATGTTGAGAGAAGAGATTCTTCCCCTCTGCTCTTATGAGACCCCACTTGGAATGCAGCAACCAGCTCTGGAGTCCTCATCACAGGAGGGACATGTGGATGATTAGAGGGATGGAACACACCTAAGAGGAAAGGCTGAGAGAGCTGGGGTTGTTACTCATGGAGAAGAGAAGCCTCCAGGCTGACTTTATTCAATTTTTTCAATACTTAAGGGGGGCTTGTAAGAAAGATGAAGACAGAATTTTTTGTAGGGCCCACTGCAACAGGACAAGGAGTAGTGGTTTTAAACCAGAAGACAGCAGATTCAGAATAGACAAAAGGAATATTTTTTTTTTTCAAATGAGGGTGGTGGAACAGATTGTCCAGAGGGGTGGTAGATGCCCCATCTCTGGAAACATTCAAGGTCAGCTTGGGTGGGGCTCTGAGCAACCTGATCTAGTGGAAGAGGTACCTGCTCATTGCAGGGTGGCTGGAACAAGATAACCTCTAAAGACCCCTTCCAACCCAAACCTTCCATGATTCTAAACATATATGAAGAACTTTACAATAGGTGAAGCAAGGTGTCATTTGTCAGCTGCTAATGGGATCTCTCCAGCTCCATCTGGAACACTAAACAAAAGACAATCCAGTGTGCAGTCTTGGGTTGCTACTAAACTGCTTATACTTAATACAAGCAGGGCATGCTTGTTTCCTTGAGATCACAGCCTCACATTTCCTTGCAACTTGACCAAATAAGCTGTAGCCAACACATCCATCCTCCAGGCTGGCTTTACACTCAGAGAATTAAGACTGACCTTTGTGACAAAAAGCCAATTATACCCTTCAAGTTCACTACCAGAGTGCCCTGATCAGCACAGAAAACATTTCATTACACTGCATGGAAGTTTCACTTGGTAAAAATCAGAGCTGTATCAAAGTAGTAATTTCTTTTATCAGGCTGAAAGCAAAAAGTGAGCAGGTCATGTGTCCTCACAAAAACAAATCTCTTGATATTCTAAAAATGCAGAACTTAGCCTCAGTGCATTTTTCATTACTGAATTTCCACTAACCTGTTTTCAGTGCACGCTCTGGTTCTGTAGAAGCCTTAGTGAATATATTAAGCCTCTTTCCTACTTTGAGACTTCTATAAACAAAAAAAGAAAACTGATATTTAGTATTTCACAACACCTTACAACATTGCCAGATAACAAATTAAAAAGCACAAAATATTTTCATGAACTAACAGATCTCTGGAGACAAGAAAAAAAAAGGTAGTGGTTCTCACTAAATCTTCAGGCTTTTAATCAGAGAGTGTTTATGGCTTTACTATTTGTCTTTAACAGAGCTTCTCAAAACTTTTCCATGTGAAAGAAGGAAAATAAATCAAGCCCTATATTTGCAGTGAATTTTAACTGGACTATTTAGGGATCTGAACAAAGGTAAACACTATCCAACTTAAGTGGTTTTACAAAGTTGCAACTATCTGAAGACTTGGGTTTTTTCCCTGTAAAAAAAATATTGCACAATTCAGGAACAGAAAAGGCAACAAAAAATCAAATAATTCCTGCTTTATGACATAAATAGCCCTTTCGGAAGATTGCACAGCCACATTCTCTGCCATACGGCAAAAAGTCAGAGTATATCCATATGATATATTTTCAATAGCATCACCCTGATGCTCACTCTTCTGAATATAAAAATATTTCACTCTGACCATCTATTTTCAATCACATTTATCATTACCATAAGCTTATACTAAAAAAAAAAAAATCAGGAGTTCAACAAGCAATCAAATTCTTATAAATGAAAACAAAAAAAACCCAATGTCTTTAGAATCAATTATATTTTTAATCATATTATCTTCCAGGTTTTCACTGAAATTTTAACAGTTCTTTCATTTTGTTATTACATATACGCTGTTACCCTGGCAAGATTTACCCTTTCTGACCTTAAAATCCTACCCCTCTGGATTTACTGGAGATTTCTAATGGCCTCAACTACTTCTGCAAACCTGCTCTTGTCATGTTACTTTTTAGTGATGAAACTACCCTGGATCTATTTCAGCACAGAACAATCTAGTTACAGAGCCTTAAAAGAATGTTGATTCAGGATTACATTTTCCTATCTGTGTGTAACTCCCAATGACACTGGCCAAAGATACATGCATGTCTTGGAAGAATGTTTATTTTAAAATTACAAGTTTAAATTACTATAAAGCAACATCACTCATTTCATTGCAAGGAACTAACTTGACTTAAATTTAGGTATTCTACCTAACCCATTCTTTTCCTATTATCAGTTGATAAGCAATCCATTAGATTTTCAGGTATGCAGGAGGGAATTTAGGCCTGAAACTGGAGACGGTTTACTCACTACAGAGATTTTAAAAACTATTTTAAGGTGCTGTTTCTGAAGTTATATACCAAGCACAGTTTCACCACACACAGAATACCGTACATCTACTCATCCATGAACTCCTGCTTTTCTTTTTCTTTGTAACCCAAATTCTATCTTCACCATTATCTATCTAAATACAAATGATTCCCTCAATTTTCAGGCCCTAACCCCCAAAACAAGGATTAATTTGCAAAGTAAATTAATTACAAGAGAAGTTAATCTTACTACAAACTGCTAGGGAAAGAATAAATTGAGAAGGAATGTGATGATGAGCTGCCATGGGAAAATCCAAAGACTACAGACAAGAAAAGCACAGCTTACAGGAGTAAACCAAAAATGTAAGAGCACTCCTTAATTCACTAAAAATAGAGTGGCCACATCACACAGCAGCAAAATAAAGTTAAGGAGTACCCTGAAATCACATGTAAATTATAAAGTTTATTTCATACACAATTATAACATCACAGATAATAATCAATTACAGAATGAGGTAGTAATAAACAAACAAACAAATAAATAGACCAACTCTAACATCTCTTTAAAATCCTAACAGAGCGGATGAACCTTTTCTAAACATAAGACATTATCAAGTTTTGTAGAGGAGGAAAGCAAGCTTTCAAAACCTCCATTTCCCAAGAAGTTAAGAAAGTGAAAAATTGTATTGCATTACACAATATAAAATTGTAGTATGCATAGGTGACAATAATTTAAACCAGTTAAAACAAGCATAATTACATTTCAGTACCAAATGTATTTAATTATCTAAAATTAATTATCTAAATGTAATTATCTAATTATCTAAAATGTAATATTAAAGAAATGCACATTATTTGATTAGCTGGTTGCTGTTAACTACCTTGTTCTCACAATTTATTTCCACGTTAAGAGTACTTTTCTTGAAAAATATTTAAGTAATTTCTTTAAGCTCTGAAGTATTGCAACATTAATATGTACAAGTAAGTTTAAAATATTATCTATTAGTAACTGCACGCTCCTTCTACTGCAAGTGAACACAGTAAAAATACCTTCTGGAGTCCATAGACTGAGCTGATGATCTTTCAGGCCTTATTCTTCGACCATCCTCATCCAACTGCAAGGAAATGAGACTGGATATCCTCGCACCCCACTGGGCTGGGGACTGCCTTTTAACTGTCATTTCTGAAATAACGTTGCTGAAATGAAAAACACGAAATGCAAAAAAACTCAGACTGACAAAGCAAGGAAGTTTGTCATATATATTAGCTAGAAATTCTATTCTCAACTGGTTTCATAAGCTTCTATGAGAAAGAATTTCATATTCCTCACAAAATACACCCATCTTTAATCCATCAAACATTCAAAGCTCTTGTTTTAAACCATTTGTTACATTCTATGTATAAAAGTGTTACTTTGGCCTATTAAATCTACAGTGAATACTTTCTTTTAAATTATTTAGTTTTCAACTAAAAATAAATCATATATCTGTATAACAATATTCACAGAGTGTACTAGGCATGTTTTGCTTAAGCAAATGGGGAATTTCTCTGGATACAAGAAATAGGTTGAAATAGGGAGGTTAAAAAAACTACCATTTTTTTGGACAGGAACCAACACTGCCCAGGGACAGAGCTGCGCTGCTGCAGACCAAAAGGAAGCTTGCCTTCACACATCAGCTGACATGGGCCAATCATGCCACCCTAATAAGTAGGTCACCTTTCCTGATCCACTGCAATCTGTTGCATTGCATAATCATATTACAGCATTAACAGACCACATCTTCCTTCATAATTCTGGAGTGAAAATCATATGTGAGGAGCGAATGCTCTGATCTCCTCCAGCACCGTACGCAACTCGTTCTGATCGCAAAGGGCAAATCACAGCCCCTTTCCGCCCCTGCCCGTGAGCTCCCTTCACTGGCAACTCCACTGGCTGGGAAAGGCCAAGCTGGTAACTCTTCCTCACATCCTCCTCTCCATCCAATCACTTCCAGTCACACACAGTCATCCCAAATTGCAGTGCTCAAGTTTTCAGACATAAATATGGTCTCAAAAAATAAAAATAGGCCAAGTCAAAAATACTGCATTTCCATTTTATGAAAATCTGAATGAAATTCAAACTATGCTTTTGGCAGCTTAAGTCAAAAGAGATTTGACTGACAAGAAAGAAATACTTCTGGAAAATTGTAAAAGCTAATTGCCACAGAAACACAGCATGATTTCTCTTCAGTCTTAGATGTGGTTTCAAATGGCAGAACAAGAATAGCATAGCTCTTCCAGCACCTACTCTGAAACAAAGGCATCTGAAAACAAGTTTAAAATAATTTAATTTTAATTTTAAATAAAAAGCAGTCTCAGATTAGTTGCATATCTCGCATTAGAAATTACTCTGTGAAGTGGCTACTGGCATTAGTGAGCTGGTGTTGGGCCAGAGGCTTGACACACTTATGAGGGTCAAAGGGACATAATTCCTAAGGTCAGCCACACACAGCCCAGCCCAACAGCTTGACTCAGCTGTGACCTAAAAGGCTGGTGTTTTCCTGTGCTTCAGGGAAGTAAGGACTGCTCAGCAAAGCTCTTTTTCCTGATTTACATGCAGTTTCACCCTGTAGATGTGCCAAGACTACACTACCAAGCTATCAGAACACACAGTCAATGGTATCATGTTCCTCGCTAGGAAATCCTAATGTCACCCCACTATTGGCATATGAACGTGTCTGGCAGCAACATTCATTACTCCATCATGAAAAGTGCACCTGTACTAAGAAAAGTAGAACCACAAAGATTTTTTAATGCCTTTTGAAACAAAAAATATTGGTTTAAAAAGTCACACTGCATCCCAGTGTACCCATAGCGGTTAGATATTATATATTCCCTCATCTTCCAGCAAAACATTAAAAACTGAAGTTCCTACATACACCTGCCTTCTAGAGACGTGGTAGGACGTTTTGTAACAACAACCACAGACTCTCTGTCTTTCCTGATTATCAGCCAATAATTATAATAGTTAAAACAGAGACCCAAGGGGCTTTGGATATATTCTAGCCAAAGCTCTGAATTACTTTTCTTGTTCAACCAAAACAGGAGCTGAAATCGTAGGGCTGCAGATTTTATTTTGGTGCAGTGCTGTTGTGATTTCCATTGAGTGAAACTTCAGCCCACACTGAGGAAAATAAATTCCTGTATCGTTAATATTTTCCCCTCCTAGTGAATGCCCTGTTCCCGTGCTTTCTATAAGGCAATGAGATGACTGCATACAACAGTGACCTCTGGAGGTCTTGTCAAAATACTGGTTAAAAAAAAAATTGTACATAAGATCTGGACAACATACAACTCATTTCATATTATAAATCACAATAGCAGTACTCAAGGTTTTGCAGTTCAGTACTATGTAGCTCTACTGCTTGTGAAAGTATCTTGCTTTTAAATGTTGTAAAAAACTGAGGAATATATATTGGCTTTTAAAATGTGTCAGTATACTGAATGCAAAACCTTTACAGAAAAAAAGGGAAAGTTAAATTGCATGTATTCTCTTATTGTCAAATAAAAATCCACACAAAATAATCATGCATGAACAAAAGTAAATGCTTTCTAATATATTAAAGACATCTTCACACATTGTGTGGATTGAAGTATCATGGAGCATGAATCAGGCCAAATCAAGTCTGAGGGCTGCTGGGCTTTGCAAAATCAACATTTTTAAACACTAATCAGAAACCTGAGAGTACTGTATTTATCTCAAAGAACTAAGAGGTCCATACTCATTCTAAAAGGTTACTATAGCCAAGTTTTTTGTCATGAAAATCAGCACAAATTGCTGATCTTCCTTGAAAACTCACCCACTGATAAAGAGTTTCTGCTATCTAACTCTTAAAGAAGAAAACTAAAACTTTTCAGCAAATGGCGGCAGCGGGAGCAGTGTATTTGCTGGGAGAAACAAGCTAGGTCACAAAGCTGCCTCAGGGAACAGAACTTGCCAACTCAGAGCACAGCAAGCCAGCCATGACATTCCAAAAAGGCTGGTTCTGGCTGAGGAAAATGCATTTTCCTAATAATAGTGGTTCATCTACAAGCATATCATAAAATATTGTAATATCACATCTTAACCTACCAATCAAAAATATAGAGGCACTCTATAGCTGCAGCTTTTAAATTTCTGAAGAATTTAAACTCTCTTTCAAGAGAAAAAAACATTTTTGCTTTGACTACGACTTCCTTAGTCACTGTCTTTCTTCCACTGCAGCCAGAGCTGGGTCAGCGCTTCAGGGAAAGTGCCATAGGTGATGAGAGAAAGAGCCTGTGATGCCAGCAGGCAGAGAAACCACACCTAGACAAAAGCGTGTGCACCCTAAGGAAGGGAGATCAGCACATCCAGGCTGGGCACTGCATGTGTCAGCTCACTCAGTATTTCTGTGGTCCTCCAGCATCTTGGGTACTCAAGAAGGTTTGAAACACATTTAAGTTGGTCACCCACAGCCCATGCCACTGTTAAGACATTCATGTACTCTGCCCATCTAAAAAACCCGGTGACAGAGAGGGAAAAAGCTCCCTGGTAATTAACTGTTTAATGAACATATGCTCTATATGAACAGTCCTCATGTCTGAAGAACAGATATTTTGCTTAACAAAGTTATTCACTGAACATTGTACATCCCAGTCTGTGCAATCATCTAACTCCACCTGTTTGCAAGCATCTGTCTCTTTCTTCCTTAATTTCCACTCAGGCAGACATCAGCCACAGACAGCATTAACTCTTTTTGCAGAACACTGCTAATCATTCCAGCAGATCCTTTACTGATACCTACAAGTAGAAACATGTACAAGTACATGTACCCTATAAAATAGATGGGTCAAGCTTAGATCCTCAGTTGGGGCAAATTCATTTTCACAGAATAAAACTGCAGCTTGCAGTTCACACTGCAAACAGACATAAAGAAAGGTTTCACACTCGTATTTTGGTAAAGATCCAATTTTCTGATGTTCAGCATTTCACCTGGATTTAATGCCTTATTTTCTGAGTAGTTATTTGAATACTAGCTGAAAAAAAAAAAATAGAAAAAAAATTTGCCTTTAACCATCATCCAAAAGAGCCGTATGCACGACTGTTTGAGTTTCCAAACAAATGTTTCTCATCTGTTTGAAAGCCACACTGGAAACGGAGTTAAGCCAAGAGATGAGTTTCATGCGTTGACTGGAAAGTTTTGAAAAGAAGGGTGGGGCTATAAACAGAGCTGCTCTAGTTCAGTTCCGCAGAGCTGTCATGAAAATTCACCAGTCCAGACAGAATGTCTGAAACATCTACAAATCCATCCATTGTGTGAGAATTCTGGAAGCTTGTGGCAAAAAAAAAAAAAAAAAACAAACCAACCCAAACTTACAAAAAGAGCTGTTATTTTGCTAGCCTGTCCAAGAAAGCAATGATCTTGGCCATGAAAGCAATTCTGTTTCTGCAAAACCACTTTAGAAAGATGATGGCAAAATTTAGAGAGTTTGGTATAACCAGATCAATAATGTTACTAATATTCATTAATCGCGAGGATAAACTGTCCAAGGGTATCTTTTAGGGCCACCTTTCCAACACAGAAGGATGACATTGCAAAATCAGAATTTCTAACGTAATTGAGAAAAACAATTAATATACAGACCGTATGTTAATAGTTCCCCCCTTCTTCTGTTTATCTGTGGTTTCTTCATGTCTTCTTAGTTGTGCAAGAAGTTCTGATTCTATCTGTTTCTTGTTGTGTGGAAGAGAAGATGCAACTGCAGAAGCAGCCTTCACCAGTTCTGGATTTAAAGGCTTGCCTCTGTATAGAGATACAACAGATACAGGAACAAAACAAAAGAAAAGGAAACAAGCCTTTAATATATTTAAATTGTTATTTCTGTACAGCTATTTTATATCTTAAGCCAGAAGCTAGTCAGATATTTTCCCAAATGAGGGTGGCCAGTGGGACAGGCAGGTTTGCCCTATATTGCCCTAATTATCAAATGCTGAAGGACTATGACGAGCTCTTGTCAGGGGAAATGGCAGCCACCGCACAGCCCCTCAGACACGCAGCTTGGACACCACTGGCAGCACAGACCCGTGGGATGATAAACATGATGTAACACATTGTGGACAGGAGCAGCTCCAAAGACTCAACAATCATGATGCCATTCTTAATTTTTTTTTTCCTCAGTTTTGCTTTATTTTATGTGAACAGTATTTCCTTTCTCCCATTAAAATAACTTTCCACAGACAGGTGCTAATGCTACTTTTCCACAATCTCACTTTAGAAAAAGGCAGCATATGGTTGACAGCATACAACACCTTTTGTTCAGGTTTTCCCCTGTGATTTACTCCAGTCTACAACTGTGCACCACACTCCCTTACAAGATTCTTTTGCACTGTTGGAAATTGTTTATTTTGTCTTAAATAATGAAAAAATAAAGTTGAAATAAGGTTAAAACAGGCTAAAAAAGTTTGCTATACTTTACCGTTGGGTGTCTTCTATAATTCCCAGAGGCACAGAACCTTCACTGTCCGGGCCTTCCAGCTTGTTCATGGCTTGCTTCTTGCTCTCACTGGCTTTTAATTGTTGGAGTTTCTTCCTGTAGCTCACTTCCACTTTCATACTACCAATAATGTCTAACAGCTGCTGCTTTGGTGTTTCTGCTCCATCCTCCTGCCTCTTTGCTGCCCCTTGAGGTGCGCTGTCTTTGGAAGCAGCAGATTTATCTTTATCTTTAGAAAGCACGCTGCTTGTGCTGAAGAGTTCCTGTTTGCTAGATGAGATACAAAGTTAGGAAACAGAAGTTAAAAATAGGGTCTAAGGCTGAATTTTGTAAATCTATCAAAAACACCAAAACAACAGTTACAACTGCCTAGGCCCAACTGAGTGCAACCTGAGTATGTTAAGTACATGTCAAACACGTACCTTTTGACTTATGAGAAGGGTTGGGACACCATTTCAAACTCTTGATTACTTACGATTTCCTCATCACAAATACAAAGTAAACAACTTTACACACCATTTATTTGTGGAGGAAATAGTACAAGAACTTAGAACTTTTAAAGTACTTCTGCATTAGGTAGCAGAGAGAGTTTGAATTTAGTGGAACGTGATACTTAAATTCATTGGTACTATAGAAAACTCACCAAAACTCTTAATATGAGTCAATAAAGAGATCACTCCCAGCCATCTGAAAAAAGACTGTACACACACATGTAACTTCACATGTTTTCATACTTGTGGCACTACTACAGATCACACTCCTCTACTCTCCAACATGGATTCTGCTGCAAGTTAACCCATTAACAAACAGGAAAGTTATCTGGGTTATAGCTCCTCTACTTAGTTTAGCACATCACTGCAAAAAAGCTGAAACTGACACAGTGCAGCTGAGGATATGAAGCCAGGGACAGCAAGGAGCTGCTCACGAGATTCTGCATCACAGACAAAGCTACATTCTCCAGAAAACCTATCATAAAGTTAAAAGAGCTGTTCTCTATAACATTCTAAAATGCAGTGTTTAAACCTTTACTGTCACACCTACTTACTTTGTTTAAAAATCACTCTCAAGTTACAGAAATAAAAAAAATATTTCTTTTGATTCAAAATAAAAAACTTCAATAGATCTTAAAACACTTCCACAAATCTGAAGGAACTGTGGTATACTTCTTCTCACACACATCTCTCTTTGGCTAAAAAAGGAAAACCTGCCAGTTTCAGCAGGTACTGCATCACACTTTGGTCACTCTGCATCCGATAAATTGTCAGCATTAAACCCTACATTTCAACATTGAGAAGCAACAGGAAAATTTAAGAAAAGTTTCGGAACCTCATTACTGAGAAGATGGTAGGAACGCTGCTGTTTTACACTGCACTGTTTCCCACAGGTCCTTGACAAACTCCTTTTTTGTTAATTCAAGCTGCATGCTCCTTAGAACTATGTAACCATTCAGAAATCACAGAATCATAGCATGTTAAAGGGCTGGAAGGGACCTTAAAGATCACCTAGCCCTAACATTCCCTGCCACAGGCAAGGACAACTCCCACTAGACTGGGTCACTCAAGGCCTTGAACACTGCCAGGGCTGGGGCATCCACAACCTCCTTGGGCAACCTGTTCCAGCATCTCACAGCCCTCAAGCACAAGCATTTCTTTGTAATATTGAACCTAAATTTCCCCTCTTTCCATTTGTCCCCATTACTCCTGATGTTATTTGTACCCATACTCCTGATGAAAAGTCTCTCTCCAGCTTCCCTATAGGCCTCCTTCAGACACTGGGAAATTGCTATGATGTCTCCATGCAACCTTTTCTTCTCCAGCCTGAACAACTCCAACCTTCTCAGCCCAATCCTAGCCTACAGCAGCAGAAAAGCATAGCAGGGCTGAAAGCCTCAGGCACTTAAAGCCAGCTGTGCACTGCAGCTTGCATCCCTGTATTTCACCTACCATCCAGTTTGCCTTCTGCTGGGGAGTTTGGCCTCGGAAAGCAAACACAGCTACCAAAGAACCCGAACTGCTTTGTACATGAGGCCATCACAGCTTCGGTGCTTGTTCAAAAATATCGAGGTGTTTTGAAATAAAAAAAAAATAAATGAATGCACAACTGAGCTGTAATTAAAAAACAGCTCAAATTATTTCAGTAAAAGCGAAAAAGAACTCCCAAATCCTGCCCTCAGCCCGTACTTTGGGCAGGTACAACAATGCCCAACAGGCAGCGCCGCTCTGCTGATACAAGGTGCAAAATTACGGTCAGGTCACACATGCGGATCATTCACACCGCTCCACACGGGAAGGACGGCAAGGAAAGCAACACGAGAAACACGGCCCACGCCACTCCCCTCTACCCGACTCCATTCCCCGCTGCCTTCTGCCCACCGGTGCCACCGCCACTCAGCCCCGGTAGGACAGGTGAGCCCCGTCCCTCTGAAGGCCGCACCCTGGGGCACGGCCCGGCCTCACGGCAATGCCCGGCCGGCGCTGGCCCCCTAAGCCAGGTGAGGGTGCAGGGGAGGCCGGTACCTGCGGGCCCTGCCGTGGGCCCTGCCGAGCAGCCGCGCCGCGAGGCCCCACATCGCGGCACCGCCACCGCCGCCTGCGGCCCGCGCTCCCCGGCCCGCCGGCCGGCAACACGAGCCGCGCACGGGCGTTCCGCGCAGCAGCGTTCCGCCCGGCTCCGCCCCGCAGCCGTCCCCTGGCGAAGCCGGCCCGGACAGGACAGGCCTCCCCTGACAGCTTGGGTGCTCGGCGCCGGGAGTTCGGGTCGTAGAGCACTGCCAGCAGGTCGAGGGAAGTGATCCTGCTCTGCTCAGCCCTGCTGAGGCCACGTTTGGAGTGCCGTGTCCAGCTCTGGGCTCCTCTGTGCAAGAGAGACATTAGGTTAAGGCTCACATCTTTCTGAAACGTGCTTCAAAAATGTCCCCAAGCCTTCGGTTAATCAGCGCAATGTACCCTGGAAAGGCCAGCACTGGCCCATCTCTTGCAGCTGACTGGAGTACATCAGTACACAAACCACTGTCCCCTGCAGAAGGCCTTACCTGCAGGAGCCATCTCACTTTTCCTCCGTGCGGAACTGTCCTGCTCGACCCACCTCTCCAAACAGCCTGAACAGCATCCACTGCAAGGAGCTGGGGGAGTTTTGGTGTTTCTGCAGCTCTGGCTGCTATTCTGGGACTATACTTGCCAAGAACTGCCATTCATCCTTTTGGACAATGAGGATTTCCCATGAATTAGGACATGCCAGCTGGCTTACAGGGGCAAATGGTTTGCCTGTTGCTGGCTGGAGATGGTGTAGGGCCCAAGAGATAGCCTTGGACTGCCATCACCCTGCAGAATGGACAGAAACACAGCCTGCAAGGGAACCCTTTCCTCTCTCACATCAGACAAGTTTCCATGGCATCCCCCTGTCATCTTTCTGACTCCTAGGCGTTACCCATCCCTCCACTGCCAAAATACTCTGTTGAAGAGGAGTTGTGCCACTCTGTCACACGGTGGACCACCACATCCCAAAGCCAACCACTCATACCCCAAGTCAGACCCCTTGAGTGCCAGAAAGCACTTCCACAATCCTGCAAAGCTTGTACTAGTTAAGGTCTCTGCACCCATGTCCCATTTCTGTCATGCTGAAATCCTTTGAGGGGAAGCTTGAGGTTAAACTCCAAACAAATTGAGTGTCCTCATTTTAGGAGAGTCTCTCGGGAGTCATGGCAGTTCTTCCACGGTCTCCCTACACACACCAAGCGTTGTTACTTCAGGGCATGCAATTCCTACATAAATTCTTCTTTAAAACAAAACAAGTGCTGCCCAACAGCACGGTGCATGGACAAAAAGAAGGGCTTGGCTGAGCAGCCACGCGTGCAGGCAGCAGAAAAAGCCACGCGGTGGCGATATGCTCGTGGAAGTGCTGCATTCCAGGGCTATAAAAGCTCCCAGGCAACATTTCAAGTGCTGTCGCCGTCTCCGTATTTTCTACAGGCACCAGATAAGAGCAGATCGGGCCTGGTGGTCTGCCCGAGGAACGTGGCTATGAAGGAGCACCCTGAAATGCTCAAGGCCTGATGTTTCAGCTGGCACACAGTTATGGCAGGCAGCGTGTGGTTTAATGGCACCTTAATTGCAAGCTTCACTGCATTAGGAGTTTAGATGGCTTTCACCAGCTGGCTCTTCCAACAGTGCTGCAGTCCTGCTAAACAAGAAGTCAGCATACAGGTCAAAATTATTTGCAATGAAACAGTAATTTCTAAGTACTGTGGGTTATTTGGGATGCACAATTAACTCAAAATCATTAATTACAACAAACTCAGCAATATTTTTTACATTGAAGAAATGACAATTCAATTTCTAAAACCGTTTATAACCTAGGCTATTCTTCCTTAACAATTGCCACACCTGGAGTACTGCGTCCAGCTCTGGGGTCATGAGCACAGGAAGGACATTGATCTGTTGGAGCAAGTCCAGAAGAGGAACACCAAGTAGGTTAAAGGGCTGGAGCATCTCCCTGACAGGGAAAGGCCGAGAGAACTGGGATTGTTCAGCCTGGAAAAGAGAAGGCTTCAGGGTGACCAAAATGCAGCCTTCCAGTACCCTAAGGGAGCCAACAAGAGAGCTGGAGAGTGGCTTCAAAGTGAGAGTAGGTTTAGATTAGTTGTTAGAAAGAAATTTGTCACTGTGAGGGTGCTGAGGCACTGAAACAGGTTGCCCAGAGAAGCTGTGGATGCCCCATGTCTGGAAGTGTTCAAGGGTGGATGAATGAAACTGAGCAACTCAGTCTAGTTGAAAGGTGTCCCATGGCAGGGGGTTAAGAACTAGATGATCTTTAAGCTCCCTTCCAACCAATATGTTACATAAACATATAAGAAAATAAAATCTGAACCATACAATTAATTAAAAGTGATGGGAAAAAATATACATTTTATAATTTTGTTTAAGCTGTTTTTTTTCCCTTGGTTTAAGCTGTGAAAGTAGGAACCATGGGTTTTATTTGGTGGAAAACACCACGGATCTAAGATGATATATGTAGGTCTGTCTCAACCCATGAAAACACATGTGCAGCTCAACCGGGATTACAGGGCATACAGTGCTTCCCAGAAACACTGCCTGGTGTGGTAGTGTATCTCAAATATGACTAATCACTGATAGACCTTATGGCTGCTGTTCATTTACCTTGCCACAGACTGTACAGTGTCCTACTGCTTTCAACCAGACATTATTCCTGACAAGGAAGTCCTGAAGAGCCAGGATCACGAAACTGACAGCTTGGAGGGTCTCGGAACTCACAGCAGCTCCTCTGTATACACAAACTGTTGCTATTTCAGGGTACACAATTCCTAAACAAATCCTTTAAAACAAAAAATGCCCCAACAACAAAATCACCCAACTAAAAGAAAAATAAACAAACATATATCTAAAAAAAAAAAAAAACTCAAGGAGAAAAAAGTTATTTTAATTAATAAATTCGGTTGCATCTTGCATCTTGTAAGCTGAAGCACAGCCCAGCCCCAGGTTAGACAGAGCCCAGCCCCGCCGCC
>VWZV01008969.1:0-103802 GCA_013397155.1 Irena cyanogastra | reverse complement strand
ATGCGCGGCGGGCGCGGGCTCGGCGATGCGCGGCCCCCCGGGAAGCTGCGGCTGCGTGTGCGGCCGCCTGGGCGAGGCGCCGGCCCGGGGTCAGGCGGGGTCTGCCACCGCGGGCCTCCGCCGAACGCAGGCCGGGGCTTCCTGCTCTAAACGGGCGGGTGTTGGTGGAACGGGAGTCCTCGGCCTTCCTCCCTAAGGAAAGCTGGAGCTGGCGGCGTGGTCCGGGAGCGCTCCGTGCGCTCCCGCCGCCAGCACGTGTGACAGCCGAGGTGAGCCCCGCTGCTGCCCTGCCGCTGCTGCCGCCGGGGTGCCGGCCTGCTGTGACCTTGGGAAGCGGAGCTACGGCCTGCCCACGCGGGCTATTGCAAGGAGCAGCGCTGCCTTCTGGGTGCATCTCAGTCTTTGGAGACTGCATCGGCAGAGAGAAACATCTGGGGCTGAAGTAACATCTGCTTGCAGAGGACTCTGCAGGACCTGTTACACTAACTAATGCTTCTGTATTTCCAGGTTTGAGGTTTGGATTTGCTTTGGAAGTCACAGACAAAGAAGAAAAAAGGTATGTACTGATGTAATACTAATTTAGTTTTGACTAAGACTTAAGTCTTCTAAAAGTGGCACTGTGCTGATGCGGATCAGACAACTAAACTTCCTTGTCTCTTAAAAGGCCCATATTTTTATAGGCATATACTTTTTTCCTTCTGCTGCCAAGTTTTCTGTGAGTGATCTGGCATATATTCCCTTTGGGCATGAGTCGGTAAGCACTCAGCGTGATGAAAGCAGTGTACATTTTACTGAGCACAGGCAATTGTTGCTGTCTAGTCCTTTCATTCAAGGTCTGTCTCAATTATTTGTTTTTTCTCCCCTAAATGAGGAGCTAAACTCGGAGTGCAGTGTGAACATTAATGAGATATATAGGATAATCAACAGTAATTTGGCCTTGGAGTCTCCGTTTTGAAGTAACACCTGGTGTGCTGTGCTGTCAGTAACAAAACAGTTAAAATCTGAAGCCACAGTTGTGAAATTACACGTGTTAATGCCATTTATTGCAAGAGCAATGTTTTATTTTGTTTTAAACTCGTTTAGATTTATGTAACAGATTGGACGGGTTAAGTCACTGAGTGACTGTATTTGGCCTACTGATGTATTTTTTTAATGTTCAAGAATAATAAATCTGTTTAGAGACAGGCTTTCTTAAAGCCTTGGTTGTATTCAGGTGTCTGTGTTTCTTGTACAAAGGATGTGGTTTATACAATGTGTCTTTCTATGATTCTTTCAAGGTAGCCTACTGGGAATTATGTTTCCTATTCATATTATGCCAAAATATATTTTGGGAGGTAACAGGCTTCAAAAGAAGCATTAGAGTAGGTAGAGGAGTGAAAATTGTTCTGTTTACTGATGTACTGTGCTTGAAGACAGGCTGAAAAGCTAGTGAGGCACTAATTCACATGTGTATTTGTGTGGGTTTTAAGACTCATGCAGCTTTTTGACAGCACTGCTAGAGAAGTGTCTTGCTCAGCAGCATGGTTCTGAAACAGTGGGAGCTCTTTGGCTGAGTTATTTTACCCCAGATAAATAAGCTTGTTTTAACTGCTTGTCCTGTGAAAGTATCTTGATGCAAACTTCAGAACTGAATTAATTTGAATGTTTTATTTCAAAGTGTCACATTTTTATTTCTGCTTTCCAGCTGCCTTCCTGAGAGATGAGGTATAATTCTTATTTATAATGTTCTGGTTTGGGGGGACTTGCACTAGGAACATGACAGCCAGACACAATTCAAGACATTCATATTCATTCCCTTTCTACTCCTCTTCTGAAAGCCATCCAATTTGCCTGTATCATCATGGGCAGAGTTTTCTTAGCTGTTCTTCACCACGAGGAGAGCAGATTTTGTTTTGCTTTATAGGTGAGGAGCTGAGACAAGCATGAAATATTCCAGCCTTAGACACTTGACGGAAGACTATGCCTCTATAATCAATATAAAAGTAACCTTCAGCACTGTTCCCTGGATGTACTCTTTTGCTTTTATTTGAGAGATCCAGGGAGATAAGAAGCTGGAAAGCCCAAGTAAGCTAAAGCTAGGCAGTGATACTCCAGGAGACCTGCCCAATGCAGCAAAATCAGTCAAAATACAAATATGCTAAGTCCCATTCCTGAGCACAACCATTTTCTGTCTCTAAATGGAAGAATGGATCTGAGAGTATTCCTGTAATGCTTTTGCCTGTCAAGTTATTGTAAATTGTGTATGTTTCATCTTTCTCTTCCCTCAGGAGACAACTATCTCCATACCTATCAGGAAACGAGAGACTTTGCTCTGGAATAACTGATAAACAAGTGTGAAGCATGAGGATCAACTCTGTTGTTCAGGCTGCTATTGACCTCATAGCAGGTGCTGCAGGTAATGCTTAATTGCACAAAACTTCTGAGAGACAGTTTTAATCCTTTTGACAAATATAAAAGCAGTTTCCAGTTACTATAAAAAGCCTCACCCTGTGTTTTAAGGGTATGAGGAGCAGCAGTGACCTCAGCCAGTGTTGTAACTGTATCACTATTGCTCCTCCCTGGTTGACCCCTGCCACGCAGTGAAGAAGACATAATACCTTTCTTGGACTAATCATTTTCTATAAGGAGGTTTAAGTTCTGCTTACACGATTTTAAGAATCAGTTAGACTATCAGTAGAATTTTGCAAGGAAGTCAGTGTGTGAGTGATTGAGGTGCTGCTTTTGTCACAGGAACTGTTCCTAACTGAAAGAGACAAAAGGTTATCTGAAAGGTTTCTGGCTCAGACAACATCCTTGTGTGAATCTCTAAAACCTGTGAAGCTCAGTAATAGAACTGATGATGAATTTACATAACTGACTTCCACTTCAGTCTACTCTGTGCTGTAAAATTTTGCTGGACCAGTTGTGTGGAAATAGTCGCACTGTCTCACTGATACTGCCAGGTTGGTAATGTCTGTGGCTCAGGGATGCAATTTTGAGCTCTGCCAGGGAAAAGGGGTCTTTTTCACACTTCTAAGCTAACAGTGGTTATATGGAAAAGGTGGAGGATTTGTCTAATTCACTTTTGTAACTAGTTTAGACAATGTTAGTGATCTTTTTTCTTTCTCACACAATAAATATTACAGTCAGTCCTTTTATGACAATGTTAATGCTGTGAATATGACAATATTAATGGTGTTAAGTGCATTCAGTGGTAGTTATTTGTGGTCATTTGTCAGAGTGGAGGTTAACTGTGCAGTGAGAAAAAGGAGTAACAGCACAAGTCCAGTGTGGCAGTCTCTGCACTCTTTAGAAAATGTAATTAAGTAAGCAAACAGCTTGTTCCCCAGAAAATGCATAACCTGGTTACACCTTCCTTTTCAGATATAGTCTTGACTACCTGATAGGTAATGTCATATTGAGGCAAGCAAATTCTGGACAAGAATAAATAAGTCATTTGGCTGTCTGTGGTCATAGTCCTTTGCTTAGGATCTAAGCAACCTCTAATACCTTCTTTGATTCAGTAGGACTCTTTTCCCCACCACTACTGTATTATTAGGAGCACACTTGTCTGAATGTTCAAACAGATTCGACTTCTTGGGTTTCTGGTTTAATTTTGTAGTTGAGTTTGGTTTTTTATGACTCTTTACTGCTGGCTGGAAGAATCTTTTTTTTTTTAATATTTCAGATAATAACTAAGACTCTTGGTCTTTACCTTGAGGTTTACAAAGTCCATTGTTGCAGTTTACTAGGCTTTTTGAGCCAACTCCAATAACAGCCTTTTTGGAACAGCCATTCTGTCAACTCCCAATTTTTCAGCTTTACATTTCCAAGACTATTCCTGGTTTCCCTGGACATCTTCCAACTGCCATTATTTTATTACAGGAACCTAGCATTTGTCCTGTAGATCAATATCTACCTGACTTCCCTGTAAATAACATTGGCTGAGCCTTCTCAGCTCTGCTTTTCATTTGAAGCTTACATGGGTGTTACTGGTCTGAGCCAGCTACTTTTCTCCTTGGTTATCCTTCCAGAGCAGGAAACTCTTCATGCTCCTTGCATGATTTGCTCTGAAGCTTTTAATAATCCATCTGGTTGGGAATGAGGTTTTATGGCAGCTAGATCCTGAGTTTCTCTCAAAGGCCTGGAGTACTTCTTTGCAGAAAAGCAAGAACAATGTTACACAAATGTGTTTGCAAAGAGTAAAATGGATTGCAAATAACACTAGTTAAACAAATGCTTACTCTTCTCCCCACTTACAAGAAAAATAATCTTAATTGGATGCACAAATTTGTTTCCATTTCAGTTACTTTGTATCTACATTTACAGATAATTTAAGGTATGTGCATGTCAATTGTGCTTTGGTTAAAGATCAGCTTCTGTTTTAGTAAAGTTGTCTCTTGCTAAAAAACAAAACCATGAACCCTATATAAGGTACATCTGTCATGTGTTTCCTGTCATGTATCTGCTTTTAATAGATTGCTATCGCTGTACACTGTTTCTTACTGAAAAAGTGTAACATCAGCTCTTCCTGCAGACTACAGAATTCAGTTAGATCTTGCAGAAGAACACTGCACTGTGAGCAAAATGGTTATTGATGACTTTGATGGAAATATCACACAAGTTTTCAGGGTATTGACCTTGCAGTTCAGTTTGGAAAAGATAACATGTTGAGAAACTTTGCCCTTTTGCCCTTTTTCAGCTTATACTTGACACTTCCATTCTCTGGAAAGAAATGTGCTTAAGAGCCATCTGGAGTTTTGAAGTAAAGGGTTGAAGTCTTTGGTCATCAATTTATTATGTGTGATCAGTGTAGCACTCTCAGCAGTGTTCCTCTTGTCCTGGAGGAATCACTTGATTACTAATCTTTCAGGGTTGAGATTTTTTTGTTATTATTGGAATGTAAAATCTGAGATGCCTTCTGAACCACTGCATTAATCGGCAAAGGAAAATGTTATTTAACTCATCGATGCAAGTGACTTGATTGCAGAACAATACCTCTAGTTCAGTACAAGTTTATAAAAGTGAGCTGATTCATTTAGATGCTTCCTTTTCATGAGATAAAAAATATTTAATGAGAATCGTGATGTTACTGCTCCTTTGCCTGATTTTTTTTTTCTTAAGGTAACTAAATTCACCAGTGACAACTGATGCCATTGTGCTAAAATCAGTGCACTTGTCTTTTCCTACAGGGAATTAATTCATCCTTGCTTTCTGTGTGATTTTCCTAATACTGGTGCTCCAGCATAGGTGTTGCTGTTGTGAAAACCTTCAGCCACTGTTAACTTCCACTGTTTCCCTAGGTGGTACAGCCTGTGTGGTGACTGGGCAGCCCTTTGACACTGCAAAGGTGAAGATGCAGACGTTCCCCAACATGTACAAAGGACTTGTTGACTGTTTTGTCAAAACCTATAAGCAAGTGGGATTTCGAGGCTTCTACAAGGGAACCACACCAGCACTTGTAGCCAACATTGCAGAGAACTCTGTTCTGTTCATGTGCTATGGATTTTGCCAACAAATTGTGAGAAGAATTGTTGGAGTAGACAGGAAAACAAAGCTCAGGTTAGTAATAAATATCTGATTTGCATTTTAAAATAAATAAGTATATAAAATTTCATGCAATTTGCCAATACTGTACTGTACTGTCAAGGTGCAAGTGAGGTCCCAGGCTCTCCTCTGACAGTGTACAGTGTAGTAAATTTTGCAATATAGGCCTTAGTGTGACAATATAGTGTTTAATATAACAGATCTACTAACCAATCAATGCAGCTGGCTGGTTTAGATGATCACAGCTTAACTGGAGTATTCAAGATATGGAACATTTTTACCAATTTCAACACCTGAAAGTTAGTATTCCCTTAATATCTAGATTGTTCTGATTCTGTAGGGGAGGTAGTGGTCTTCTTACAAGGAGACATACTAAGGGGGAAGGGCACTTTTCTAATATTGTCTTGCTTTTAAAAATGTATTTATTTAAGGTTCAAAAGCTTGCTCACCCTACAAACCCCTTACCTTTTCCTACCCATTAAAATGTAGGAGGTAGGCCTACCAGCAGTATGTTTCACTTCTTCACCATCTTTTGCGATCATCCTGGGAGGTAGACCACAGATGTGCAGATGTCCTAGGATCATCTCATGTGACTGAGGCACCATGGTCATGCTGGATGTAGGGAAGGTAGTGCAGGAAACTTTGAAACTGTATATTGGTGTACTACTCTGTCTTTGGAGTTGGATACAGAATGGGAATGTGCATATGTAGCAATACTGAGCACCTTTGACATCTGACAATTCTTTCCTTGGTCAGGTAATGGTGCTTTTCAGATCCAAGACGGCTCTTCAATGCCTTGTTGATTCAAGTCAAATAGTGTGACTGCAGAGCTGTTATAGGACAAAACATTAAAGAATTTAAGTTTACCTGAAAGATTGTCCCTTGGTGTTGTTTCCTTATTCTCTTCATCTGGATCATTGTGGGGGCACCTTATAAGGCACATGTAAGAGAGAATTGTATTGACATGGTCTTCAGCAGGGCCCTGATGAGAACATGTAGTCTGTCCAGGACATCCCCACCCATTGTTACTGTACTGTTACACCTTCAGAAAAGGACAAACTATAAAACATTTTTCAGTTAAAGGAATACATGTCACTGATGTGTAAGTCACAAAGAAAAGAAATTAAGACAGAAATGCTAAATCTGTTTATCTTTTAACATATGCTTAGTTCAACCAACAGATTTCATAATAAAGTCTAAAGTGAGACAACAAAATGGAAAGAGGAGTGCTAAATTCCATTTACTGCTCTGCAGGCAGTTGCTGATATTTTCCACTTTGAAAGTTCTCATTACCACCATGTCTGAATGTCATGGGCTTTGCTTCATGTCACAACTTGAGTTTTGTGATGCTTCAAGGTGAAAAGTTGTAGCTTTAATCGCTGATACTATAGATTATCAAACTGCTGGGCAGTCCATCAACTGCTGGGCAAGCATCTCCCTTGGATGGAAAGAATTTCTGTGTTGCAGTGAGATCAGCCTCAACTGTGCTGACTCCCCAAGTTCTGAAAGAGAAGCTCCACTTCTGTGCTATTATGCAGCTTCTGTCCAAAACACCAGTGTCTGTAGGAGCCTGCCTAAAATGCATCATAAAGCAGTGTTGCCCTGGAGTACCAGCCTTTTGAGTCCTGGCAGTTTAGCAATCCGGAATCTGTGGTATGTCTAAAATAACCACAAAATAAGACCCAGTTTTGGAACACTGAGTCACTGCAAATGACAGTGCTGTCTTGTTTGGTGGTGTGGTTTATGTTTGTGCTGTCTCTGATTCACATGGTTGCATTCATAGCAGCACATCCATACAAAGACTACAGTTATCCATTGTGCCTGCTTTCAGTTTTCTAGCATCTTCCAGTGAAAGCTTTTATTAATACTGGTAAGGTGAATTTGAAAATACTGACATTTATCTATATGAGGTGATTATTGCTCCTGTTCTCTTTGAGGAAGTAATAAGTAACCAAAAGTTGCCCAGTAAAACAAGGCTATGGAAATCTTCATAAATGCTATCAAATCTTCCCTTCCTGGCTGTTATTCTGCTGCAATCACTGAAGTATAGCAAAAAGGGTAGAGGTTGCAATATATCTCTTTGGTGTCAAAAGGGTGTCTTTCAGTTGTATAAGAATATGGGATGAGCTAGGTTTTTCCTCCCTCTGGTTCAAGTAAGTGCCCTTTGCCCTTCAGAATCTTTCCCCCAAGACTGCCAGTTTTTCTTGAGGCTATTTAGGGTACAGGCCCAGGAAGCTGATTGCAGGTGCAGTGGCGCCACTGCACTGAAGGTCAGTGCCCAAATACCTTCTGCAGTTTCTTTCTTGCAGTGATCTACAGAATGCTGCTGCAGGCTCCTTTGCCTCTGCCTTTGCCACTCTTGTCCTCTGTCCCACAGAGCTGGTGAAGTGCCGGCTACAGGCCATGCATGAAATGCAGTTGTCAGGAAAGATAATCCAGGGACACAAGTAAGTATACACCCTGCTCAATATCCCTGCAACCCTTTCTTGTGTATTATTTCTTCAAATCTGTATTAGCTCAGTGTCACATTTATAGTGCACTGCTAACCAGAGAAGAGTTGTGGCTGGGAGGGTCACAGCCTGCAGACCTTCTAGGTGATAGTAAAGCTGGATGCCACTGAAGGGCTCCCAGCAGGATCTTGCTCTAAGTCTTATATGAATTCAATTGTTTGCACAATAGGTCTCACCCTTAAGTGTTGCTGCAGTTGCCTATTGTTCTGTAACTTCTCGTTATCTAGCTAGTAAGTATCACTAACTGGGTCAACCTCTCTCAGTACAGTTTGGTCAGTAGTGAAGGGTGTTATCCAAAAGGATGGTCCCCTTGGATTTTATCGTGGCCTGTCAAGCACTTTGCTGCGGGAAGTCCCAGGCTATTTCTTCTTCTTTGGAGGGTATGAACTGAGCCGGACATTCTTTGCCTCGGGGAGATCAAAA
Organism: Irena cyanogastra; assembly: GCA_013397155.1. Taxonomy (NCBI): domain Eukaryota; kingdom Metazoa; phylum Chordata; class Aves; order Passeriformes; family Irenidae; genus Irena; species Irena cyanogastra. The sequence continues at coordinate 95,343 of VWZV01008969.1, read as the reverse complement.
GATGAATTAGGTATGGTGCCTTTTTTACAGATGGGTTTTAGCATGCTGTCATGGGAGACATAAAGAGGGACATATCTTCCCTGAAGATATACTAATAATGTTATAAAATACAAATGTTGTAAAATGCAAAATGAAGGACATGAGGCATACTAAATATGGAGGGCTGCGTCTTGTATATACATAATAAAATACTGAAGGGACCATTTTCCAATGAAGCAGGATATATCATAAATAGAGAATTAATACAGCAAGCTAACACTACGAAACTGCTGAAATATCTGACCCCACAGTATAACACAACTCTGAACTATTTTATTTCAGCTGCCATTCAGAGTCATTTTGAAGTATTTAGCTGCATTCTCTTGAACAGTGTGTTCAAGTGTATGCTGAACATGCTGACCATTAATTGCAGTTACAATGACAGTTAGAGAATACTGAGACTGAAAATTAGAAATGAAAAAACATAATGATGCCAGAATAAAGATTGCCTGTCTGCTGTTAAAAGACTGAACCAATAATACTTTCTCTTGCTCAGAGTTATGATTTCAGCTGCATGCATTTTGGACATGTAACAAAACATTTACAAACGTCTGATCTGAAATACAAAATCAGGGTGCATAATGAAAGAAATGACTGATTAAAAAATAACTCCACTGTACCAAATTCTCTATATATGATTAGTAACACTATATGATGTTACTCTAAACCATTTCACAATTAACTGTGGAAAGTGATAACAAGTGTTTAAAAAGTGAATTTAGTTAATACAATCAAAATTGAATTCTGAGTTAGAGTTTTTTAACACGGCCAATAATGTAAGAGGCACTCTTTATAATCTTAGAGTTTCTAGTTAAGACTTGGAATTTACCAGTGGCTTGAAATTAACTTAAAGGTTAGTGAGAGAACAGCAACTGCTCTTTTGTCATAAGCAGCTTCCTCTGTTCCCTTTGAATCCTGCAGATGAAATAATGTTATATTTATGTTGGTGAGTATTGTGGTGTATAAAAGTACATTTCTTAACTTTTAGGTCCCATTCCTTTGTTACTAAGTGGAGGTTTTGGAGGCAGCTGTCTGTGGATTGCTGTGTATCCTGTGGACTGTGTCAAATCTAGAATTCAGGTTCTTTCAATGGCTGGAAAACAAGCAGGCTTTATGGGAACATTTGTAACTGTTGTGAGAACTGAAGGTGAGTATCCAAGCAGATCAAGTGAATCTATACAGCTGCAGACTGAAATCCATACTCTCCACTACCCAAAATCACTCAAGAAACCTAGTCCAGTGATAATGTGTTAAGAGACAGATGATAACTGTTTCTAGAAAACAAATAATCTACTTCATGTAGTGTGGAAAGCTTGAAATCTAGAAACTGAGACCTACTTCATCTTCCCTGCCTCTTCGTTCAGGAGATGATTCACTTAAACCTAACAGAAGCTTACTATGCATTAAAAGCAGATAAAGAAATGGGCTCTATTACCTGTGACCAAACCTATACATGAAATCTGAAGGAACTAGGTAAGTCCCATGCAGAAGTTTCCTTCATCTCTAGAAGTTAATATATGGCTGAGGATTGATTTATCGAACAGCCTTATCCAGCCTGGCAACTTGAGGCATCTACCTCAGCATGTCCTCTCTGGAAAAGGCCTGAATCAGGTGCTTTGGAAGAGGGTCTAAGAATATACATGGCAGCAGATATAAATCCTGGCCCCATTGCTAGGTAAGATATTCATCAGAACTGGAGTCTGACTTGGGGCACAACTCTAACATAGTTCTGCTGCCCCCTTGCCAGCTGTGGTACAGCCACTGTCAAGTTATCTCAGCTGACCAAGACCTTGTTATAGCTGAAATAAGCACCTAGCATAAGCCCTTACATGGCTAAACTCCTGTTACAACATTAGATACTCCCATATCAATAGCCAGTACCACTGCAATCAGTAGCTACACCAGTGAGTTCAGCTCTCTGTGTTCACGCTCCTCTAAGCGGAAGCATTGGTTCAGTATCCCTCAGGTAAGAGCACAGTGGTTGATGCAGACAGCCATTTCAATAAATTGCTAACTGGCTCTGGTTTCGTTTCTAGGCGTGCTTGCCTTGTATTCTGGACTAACGCCAACTATGATCCGTGCATTCGTGGCCAACGGGGCACTGTTCCTTGCCTACGAGTACAGCCGGAAACTTATGATGAAACAAATAGATTCTTACTGACACCATCTAGCAGACAAAGAGCAAGAGATTGTTTAAGGGTCATTTAAATAAATGATGAAAAACACATAGATCACATGATGGTCTGAGCAGAACCAAATCAGTGACCTAATTTTAGGAACTTAACTCCAGTTTAAGATTTGTAATCTTTTAAAATCAGGTGATTTTATGGAGGTGTGCACATGTTGCTTGAATTGCACAAGCAGAACTATCTCCCTCTTACAGATTCTGCACTAGGTACATTGCATGTCATAAATGTCTTTCCTGACCTGTACTGGTGCTAAAAATATTTACATTGACCTGTGAGGTTTAATGTAACATGCAAGAATAAGTTGTGAGTTGTCTACAGCAAAGCACTGGTTTTAAAATTGTGACCTTTTGCAGTTGTTGCTAATGTCTGACTCAAAATAATGTCAGTTCTTGTCTAATCTTACTGAGTATAGATGACTTGGACATACCCCTCACCTAGGGAAACCTTTCCTTCTTCAGCGGTCCTGCTCCAGCTCCCTGCTGCTCTGACTTGCTAAGGTCACGGCTGAGGGTGTCTGACTTCCATACTCTGTCCTAGCGAATAGGTTTATTAAAGTAGGAAACATTCACCCCTTACCTTATATGAAACTTAGAACCCGAGATATGCCTACATTTTTGATAAAAGCTCAGTAACAGCATTAAGGAGGCTATGGTGCATTGCATTGTTTTCTAAATGCTTTCAAGAAGTGCTGGAGTATGCTAAGCACCACTTAACGTAAGGGACACTGCTGGAGATGGCTGCCGCCTCTGAGCACAGAATTGTAATTTTGTGCAGGCTCCCAGTTTGATCACCTTGGCATGAATGAGGCCACATGCTGGAAGGACAGGAAGCTGAAGAGGAACAGAAAGCCAGAACTGAGTTGTTAACTGATGCCATGGTCTCTGACATAGCAGTCTTGCTGGGGCTGGAGTCTTGCCACTTGCTGTGCCTCTTCAGCTGAGTGGAAAGAGCTCATATGACTGGATAGCTTGTATCACCTTCAGGCCTGGAGAGCATGGCCTGCTTGGTCATGTAACTTGATTAAATACGCAGTTAGTATTACCCAAAACGGTGCAGTGACACCTCTTTCCAGATGCCCCTGTTGTTCTTCAAGTAGAATGCTCTTTGTATAAGCTGGAATGCTCTTTGTATAAGCATGCTCTGCTTTGTAAGAAGCAGCTACTGCCTTATTCTGGAATAAGTCGAGCAGGTCTTAGAACAGCACTGGGTGCTCTAAGTGCAGCCCACCTATGTGTGGGCAGTGGGGGGCACAGACAGAGCCCTTTAACCCACCAAGATCACAGCTACATGGATATTAGCAGCTTGTCACAGCAACCACATTTGTCAGTGACAGACAACAGAGCTGGAACAACCTAGTTTTGCATGTTACAGCTTCCCTTTCAGATCCCAGGAATAGGAACAAGCTTTACACATAGATGAAATCACCTCAATACCTGCTGCCTCTTGCAGTGGAGCCAAGGTGCGCTTAAACTGGCTCATTCTTCGCATTCTTGCAGCTTCTTTGATGGAAGGTGGTTGCTGCAGTTCCACCAAATCATCTTGCTCCTCCAGCCTCCATGTGCAGAAAGAATAATTCATCTCCCTTTCATACACCATGAGAAAAGGCAGTTAAAACAGGACATGGCTGAAGAATCTTCAGTATCTATTGCACCAATACACCTTGACTGACTGGTACACTGGGGAAGCACTACACTACATTGCCAGTACTTTAAAAGGAATTTATACCAAATGTTTAAATGATTCAGGTAGGAGGACGAGGCTTTAAGAGTTGTTAGACTTCTCCTTCTTTTCAAAGTTGTCTAGCTACAAGAAATAGTATATTTGTATGTGTTTCTAATAGTTATGAAAAGGTGAGGACAGACTCCACCTCGGTGGACTACTTCGATCTATTTCTTAGATTTGTCTTTGCTTTCATTTTTTAAAGCTCATGGTTGCAGTTTTTAATACACAAATTGAAGCTTCAAGAGAAGCAGGGTATTTAAAACAACCTACAGCAAGAAGCTGGTGGCATTTTTGAGAGTTTGCCTTCTGAAGTTGATGTAAGCAGTAATTTTTCCATTCAGAGCTGCTTAAGCTGTACATGTGTATCAGTTGTTCAGCTAAAAACTTCATAATGTTGGTATAGGAATTCACAGAAATAAAAGTTTCATTTGATTAACTGAGTACCTGATGATTGTTTATGCCATTTAACAAGCTCATCTAGCTGAGAAACAAAAAGGTTGAATTCAGTATCACCACCTCTCTGGAATGAAAGAAAAAGACTTTATACAATCAATGAACATATAAAGCCCTCAAAGCTGAGGGGAAGGGGGCAGCTAGAGTAAGGCACTCTGAAACAACTGCTTATTTTACATCTATGGAAAATTAAATCCATAGTTCAGCACTTGGCCTGTTGCTTTGTTAGTACCTAAGTCAGTTCACCTCAAATTTCAAGTTTCTAGATTACCACGATACAGGCTATAAGGTTTTCTGTCAGAAGAATGCCAGGAGGCCAGCGTAGGTCACCTAAATTCCACATATATAAGGGACAAATATCCACTACTCTGTGAAGGTCAGTGCAACAGGGAGGCAGGGCCTATTGTTACCCTCTTCTGAGCTGTGGTGCCTGGATCTCCCAGGAGAAACATAGTATATCCCTTGTATAGTCATTTTGTTCCTCATTCCTGCTTACATATTAGTTTTCACTTAACTGCATGTGCTTCAGCTAGGAAAATCTGACTTGCTGTTACAGCCTCTGCTGCTGCTATCTGAGGAAACTGACTTACTCCCTAAGCAGGAAAATGGGTCACCTTAGGCGCCCTGACAACTATATGAAAGGGCATCCTGGGACAGTGATATCCAGTTGCCTGAGCTAAGCCAAAATGAACTTGGGCATCAGCCACTTGTAGCTGCAATAAAAGGGCATCCTTTTTTAGCCCCTAGCCACATTCATGTGGACACTGATGTAAATACATAGCAATAGCAGAAGTTGAGTCCACACATGGTGTACCTCATAGTACATAACTACCTTCAAGTAAGCACAGGGAAGGTATATGACCTCTCTGCTTATTTCATTAACTAGAGAGCTATGTAATTTCCCTTCCGATTTTTGGTTCCCAACAACAAGAAGACTAATGAAGCAGCAGAACCAAGAAGCTAACGCCTCAACACATTTCACGCAAATAAAGGCACAGTCTCCACAGAAGAGCTGCACTGCTGAGAATAGCTGAAAGTAGAATAAGCATCCTGGAAGTTTGTGCATTACAGGTCTTAGTACAACTCAAGAGGAGCCAGTGAGCATTTGCACTATTTGCTCAAATGAGCAGGTGCACAGATCAAACCCCTCATCCCAGGCAGCTAGAATGCTCAGGAGCTGATGAGAGCCAGTCTTAAGCCTTAGGGCAAGTAGCCATTGCAGTGGTTTGTGGGGAGGTACAGCAGTAGAAAAGCAGCTGTGCAGTCTCCAACCTTCACAGGCAGCTCCCAGGCCAGGTGTTGCTCAAAGCACTACATCACTGATTACTGAAGAAGAGCAGTTCAACACCAAGACTTCTGCTCAAGAAGCAACAATCCCAACAGAGGGAGATTAATATTTCTCCCTCAAAATTATCATATTCTACTGATCTGTGGAAAAACCCAATGCTGAGGGAATCATGTCAAGTTTTTCCAGTCTTATGCAGACTGCTGGTCTTCATCCACCATCATGTTAATGCTCATGCTTAAGACAGGTAATTGTCTTTGATTACTCAAACAAGAATTAGCTGTACGCAGAGATATCTTATGCAGAGATATCTAAGCTCCAAGAATCCAACAGCCCATGATGTGACAGTCAACTGACATTAAGTAACTCTTCAGAGTATTTTGGCCCTGCACAACAGAACCTCATGCAGCTTTATTTGAGAAGTTGTACTTAATGCATTTCTGTGTGGATACATCCAAGTGACACTGCTTCCCATTATACTGAAACAGCAAGACATTCACCAGGAAAGAGATGAATTTTACATGTTTTCCTTCTTTCAGATTTCCCTTATGCATCAATAAAGTTCACCTCCACAGCAAATGCCTCACTATAGACTTTCCACGTTTTAGACTTGTGAGGGTTATCCAGCTCATTCCTGGGAAGGTAGAGTCTGAAAGACAAAATTCAGTACCATATCTTACAGCCTAAGACATGCTTTTCCTTTCAGTCCGCTGAAAAATCTTCTAGCTCAGCCATGGAATATTAAATACAGCCCCAGACCTTGAATTTAAACAGATATCAGCCATGCCTGCACAGTGTTTTGCATCTTAAGTCATCTCAGAAACAAAGGCAACCTGATGGGTTTGTGGATTGGCTCCTGACCACCCTCCCAGAGCCCCACAGTGCAAGACAGAGAGAAAGTAATACTGCATTCAGCTCAAGGCCTCCTGATATGATGCAAGTGCCAGGAATTTATCAACCAACCTTCCTAAAGGCAAGGATTTGTTTCAGTACTCAAAAGGTAGCCTAATGGGGCATCCTCCATAGTTCTGGAGGAAACAAACCTCTTTAGCAAAACCCTCAAGATGGCAACGTTGCAGGGCCATCAGACAGCTGGCATACATTTTTCCTGGCACTGGCTTGGTTTAATTGGTCTGCATCAAGACTGTAAGGTGCATTGCTGGCTGAGCATATTAAGTTAATTGTTACAAACAGACTCATGGCTACCTCAGGTTCTAACGGGATCAGTTAAGTAAAAACTGTCTTCCTTCTATTCCTGTCATGGAGAACACAGTAATTATATCTCATATGCCAAATTCACTGTTCCTCTACCTAAATCTGTCAAGCAAGGCAGACCAAAGATAAGGCTTTCTTGTCTCTGCATTTCTACATCACTCCCAAAACAAGGCAGACAAGCCCAACTTTTACCAGCTGAAGCGTCTCCAGGAGTTCCAGTCTCCACAAGCAAAATCACAGTCATTTTTAACTTTATCAAAAGCATGGGAAGCCATAAGAAGGCCTTTCTTTGTGATCCCAAGCATCAGTACTTCTAACTGTGGTCTTAATGTCTGCCTGCTAAGCTACTGAGTTCCTGCTTCTCAGGCAGCCATACTTTAGAGGATGGCAGATTTGAATAGTTAGCATTACATTTTTAAATTCAAATTCATTAACAGAATTAGGTTAGAGAGCACCAAGGAAATAATCCAGTGGTTTAAGTTAAGATAAAAAGCTCTCATGTGTTTAAAATATTTGTCACAGTGTGAGCAACTGCCAGCTTGCCAGCTCACAAGTTTCAGCTGAGGATCAAAGACCAGTACCCACACCAAAGTTAGCTGTCTGATCAGGCCTGCCTTATCTCAGCTTTCAGTGCTATGTTTATGATCTTTCAGCTCTATGCAAATACCAGAAGTTAGGATCTGAAGGCATTTACTAATATCCTTACCTGTTATTTTCAATAAAGGAAGTGTTGAACCAGAAAAAGAATGGGCAGCCGTCATAGCCTTTTGGAAGAGCCTAAATACAAACATTTTGTTTAAGGACTGTGTTACACAACAAAACTTTTGTTTGTAGAGCAAGGGTACCCACTTTTCTTCACTAATTTGGTTTAAAAAGCTACAGTGCCAGAATCAGTACACTTGAAGAGTCTCAAATCATACACAGATCACTATTTTCTCTGCAATTATTTCAACACCAAATCATTCAATACAATGAGGTGAGACTCCCATGGTTATGAGCAGCAGGTACCCAACTAAAATGCCTTGGTTGTACTGCTGTTTGAACAGCCAGGTGCTTCTCCTGCTTGCCTAGGCTGATATTACACCACTGGCTGCACAGTGAAATGCAGCAGAACTCACTGGGAAGGAACAGATTTTGCCCTGTGCTGCACAACCAGGCAGGACCCACTGTAGCCTCTCCCCATACCCAACTGAAGGTCTTCACGCTGGTGTACTTACAGAATTGCATTCAAATCTGACTTTCACATCACCACTTAGAACAGGGCAGTCTTCCAAGCCAATGACTACAGTGTCCCTTTCCGAATCAAAGAAGAGCTGGATAACAGAATAAAGAATTTGTTTTATGAAAGCTTCTGCAGCAAGACAAGGGATCAATTCATGATAAGGCCTAACTACTCATTCATGGTACACAAATACAACAGCAGTGCTAGAATAACAGACAACAGTTTAAGCTGCTCAGAACAGAGAGAACTATTTGCATTTAAGTGACTCCCAGGGAAATCTTTCACTATCTCACCGCTACATTTCCTATGATTTGGTGAAGTTTAGCTTTTTTGTCTTCATGGAATTTACATCATCCATTTAGTTAGACTATGTAGAAAATGAATATTGGACATAAAATTAAGACACTTTCAACCTATAAATCAGCTTTTAACTTCTGTGACTCAACTTGTGTGTCTTCATAGTACTCACCTTGCAGTTATTTTGATTGCCACACATACACTGTAGTACAATTCGCTTCCTTGTTATTATCTGCACCTTCATATCACTTCCATTGCCTTTCCCAACTCCTAGGAATGAAGTGTTGCATTATACCAGAGGCATAGACATTAGCTGGAAACATAAGTAGTCATGAAAACAAGTGCAATCCCATTCAAAAGTACTTTCTTTCCAGAATGCCTTGCTCAAGACTCTAGAGAACTCAAATGCTAAAGGTAAGTCAGGATTCAGTGGCTAAAAACTGCATTTTGAAGTTCCCCCCACTAGGGGAACAGGCTAATGTAAAATCTAGTTCCATTCACTGAACAGTAACAGCAGTTTGAACTCCCCTGGAACAAGGAGTGATAAACTTCCAGCCTTTGATAAAGATTACCAGCACACATTTACTGTAACAGGCGTGTATCTAAAGCTCAGAAACATTAGTGGATCCAGTTCCACACGGGGAGTTAGTCTCACTTAAAAAGTCATTCCCCTTCCAAGAAAGGGCAGGTTGTATGTGAGCCATTATTTGGTCAGACATCTAGGAAGAGACACAACACAGAGCAACTGACTACAAAACTCTTCATTGTGTTCTGGGTCATTTAAATTCTCAAATCCCAGTAAGTCTACATTCCTATCATGGGCTTAGCAAGAGAGACAGTTATCAGCTGCCTGTACTAGGAAACCATTACTGGATAGAGGAATGCCCAAATACTACAGTTCTTACCATGTATAGTGTGGATTTTGAGGTTTTTTATTTTGAGTTGTCTCTCTGGTGGGAGTTCCAAGTTATACTTGTTTTTCAGGATCTCATAATACCCAACATACCTACTCTGTAATGCAAAAAAACCCAGACACATTATACAGTTTCTGTACCCAACACAGATTAATTCTAGGCAGAAGTAGGATTTAAATAGATCTATTACTCCAAGCTTTTAGCTCTTCAAAGTTCAAAGCTAAGAAGAAAGCCAACTGCTCTCTTTTCCTTGCCCTGCAGAAACAATCTTCCAGACAAATGCAATGTCTACATTTTAAATCAGCATTAAAATTTCATGTTTTAAGAGGAATTCTGTACTTTTTAGTTTAGCAAGAAGTGAGGAGCTTTTATACTGTAGCCTTAAGAGGCTGAATGTTAAAACATACAAGGTATCTTCATTTTATTGAAGGACAACTATACTTCCATTTTTTACCAGCAATTATAAGTACCTGTCACCAGATTCAATTCCCAGCTCTGAATCACACAGAACAGTACATCAAGATGTGCAAAACTGTGGTCTGAGGCAAAAATGTGTGTAGTATTTCCCAGTGAATGCAGTCTGCAGAAGATGCATTTCTCCACCCAAGCCAAATCAGCACCATGGCCCCATCCCAGGCTCGGCCACAGGCTTCTGTGCATCCTTGTTAAACAGTCCAACTGCCTTACAGTGTCATGTTCCTGTGAGGCTGCCCAGACATGCTGGGGAATCTGCATCTGTGCAGATATTCTAGACCTGACCAGACACATCTGTCCAGGTCATCCTGCTTCAACAGTAGGGTTGGATCCAAAGCTTTACCAGTGTCAAGAATTCTGTTGTTATCCTAGATACTATACTTCAGATTTGACATTATTATGCAGAAAAAGGTATAAGGGGAAGGAGAAAGATGCAGGGCAACCCTGGCAGATGTTCATATTCCAACTCTCAGAGAAAGAACATAGAAAGTTCAGGAGTTAAGCAAGGAGTAGGAACCTACATCTCTGAAACATGGCAGGAGAGGTGGGGTAGCATAAGCACTCACAAGGTTAGTGTTGGTTTGACTACTGCTCTTGAACCTGCTCGAGCTTACCTGTGAGGGTGTTTCAACTCCTTGAAACTTGGTACTTGTGCTTCTATCAGTTCTTCTCTCCCCAAAGTAGTCCAAACTTTCCTACACAGAATGATAATTTCAAGGGTTAAGCTAAGCTATCCATCCCACCACCATTCCCCTTCTTGCGAAGTGGATAGAAAACCAGAACTACACTACTCAAGTCCAGTAAAGGAATGCAAATGGAAATATGCAATAATTATTTTGGTACCTTCTAAAGGAGACTTTTAACTACAAGAAGAAAGTACTAATTAGGAAGTGAGACACATAAATCTGTCATTCAGGAAAGAGTGAAGGAGAGCAATATGACTTTCAAGCAATTGCTTTAGAACCATCTATATTTCTCAAGTGGTATGTGGCAGACCAAGCTGAACACTAGTTCATATCTTCACAACGCAAACTCAGAGGAAAATAAGTGATCAAATGGATATACAATCTGCCCAGACTACCTTGAGTGTCCTGGGCCTTCTGCATCCCCAGCCTCCAGCTGATATATCAGATCTGGGATACTAAAGCAGCATCAGCACCTGTCCTGGCTGGGACCTGATCTTTCTCCCTTTTCCTACATGGGCTTCCTTTTGTAATGCCGGCTGTCAAGACAAGACAATTCTTGATGCCTCACACTACTTGGAGGGAGACTGGGCAAAAAATTGCTTAAAATCACTTAAAACCAGTGATACTATCTTTAGGAGAGCTTGCTCAGACAACACCTAATTCAATTGTTGCTCAAAACCCTAGACACATTATTCCTCCAAAAAGAATCCTTCAAGTTGGTAACCTGTTAAACGCTATTTTCTCACTTCTTTCAGATCACCAAGTCTCCATCAGAATTTACACTGTAGCGAGACTTGCATGAACTTTTTTAAAACCAGATTTTTCAGAGAATCCTTTTTCTAGTATAGAATTTTTGCAGAGTATTAGTGCATTTCACCAATTCAGTAAATCTTAAAAGGACATTCTGAATACTAAACAAATCAAAAAATAAACAGTAGTTTTTACCTTTGCACTCTCAAACTGGTCACTGTCTATGAGCCAAGTACAGACCATTGTTCCAGTCCTGCCTGTATTAGACATACAAAACAAGATAAATTAGAGCAGTTCAAAGGTATTTGGGATTGTTTTTGTGAAGATGAAGTTATCTCCTGTTCTCTCACCTATTTCAAGAGTTATAAGTGATAGCCAAGTAGTCAAGTATTTCTGAGAAGAATGAGTTAAAGACAAGATACTACAGTTTGTCAATGTGTTCCTTATCCCCACATTTTCATTACTAGAGACACTTAGGCAGCTGGTCAGAATCTGCATACTCCGGCAGGAAAGAGAGTCAAGCACTCTACTAAATGAGGCTATAAACTGAAACTTCCCAATGCTATGTCAAGAGCTGTTTCTCTGCCCCAACTGTTTTCTCTGCAACCCTACTAAGAAGCCAGCAAGTCTGCATGAATACCTATATAGTTTCAATTTTTAATTTAAAAATCTCAGAGGTCAAGTCACCCTCCCTACACTTGTTCTTCAAGCTGGTTTTGACCTGCAGGTAGTTTCAACATTCAGTCTTGCAAAATCTTTTAAGACAGAGCTCCACCTGGGGGTAACTATCTAATGTTAAGTAACCACCTACTTTAAGCCAAGTATTTGCAGTAGTAACAGCAGGTGGCTAAAGGTGTGGCAGATATATGCAGAGAAACTTTACTTGCAGTTATTTATGCATTTCAAAAGCTCCCACACCACTGTTGGTTCAGATAGCACCCGCAGGTTAGCTCATATGTTTGACAGCTTTCACTATTCTTGTTTCCATAAGACTTCATTGTACTCTATCACCTAATATAGTGTATCTTGATTTAAGATCCAGCAGTACCTGAAACATTCTAGAGGGGTAAAGTTATGGAGCAGATCATCTTCAGTGGTGTCACACAACAAATACAGCATAACCAGGGATAAGGCTCAGCCAACACGGATTTATGAAGGGTAGGCCCAGCTTGATCAACATGAACTCCTTCTATGAGATGGTGACCCACTTAATGGATGAGGGAAAGGCTGTGGATGTTGTCTACTTGGGCTTTAGTAAAGCCTTTGACACCACTTCCCACAGCACTCTCCTGGAGAAACAGACTGCTCGTGGCTTGGACAGGTGCACTCTTCACAGGGAAAAAACCTGTCTGGACAGCCAGGCACAGAGAATCATGGTGAATGGAGCTGCATCCAGTTGGCAGCTGGTCACTAGTGGGGATCCCAGGGCACAGTATTGAGGCCAGTTCTGTTTAATGTCTACCAACAACCTGGACAAGGGAACTGAGTGCATCCTCAGTCAGTCTGAAGAGGACAAGTTGAGGGGTGTGTTGATCTGCTGGATAGCAGGAAGGCTTTGCAGAGGGATCTGGATGGGCTAGATTGATGGACCAAGGCCAACTGTATGAGGTTCAATAAAGTGAAGGGCTGGGACTTGCACTTGGGTCACAACAACCCCCACAGAGTGCTACAGGCTCAGGGAATATTGGCTGAAAAGCAGCTCACTGGAAAAAGACTTGAGGGTGGTTGATAGCAGCTGAACGTGAGTTAGAATGTGCTCTGAAGGCCAACAGCATCCTGGCCTGTATCAGCAATATTCTGACCCATATCAGCAATATTCTGGCCAGCAAGACCAAGTCAGTAATTGTCCCTCTCTGCTTGTCACTTCAAGGCTGCACCTTGAATCCTGCATTAAGTTTTGGGTCCCTCATGGCAAGAAAGACATTGAGATGCTAGAGTGTGTCCAGAGAAGGGAAACAGAGCTGGGGCAGGGTCTGGAGTATAAGTCTTCAGGGAGCAGCTGAGAGAGCTGAGAGTTTTTAGCCTAGAGAAAAGGAGGCTCAGAGGAGACCTTTTCACTGTAAAGGTCATAGTGAAGTGAGGTTGGTCTCTTCCATCAAGTAACAAGCAATAGGAAGAGAGGAAATGGCCTCAGGTCACCCCCAGGAAGATTTAGATTGGATGTTAAGAAAAATTTCTTCTCCAACAGAGTTATCAAGCACTGGAACAGATTGCCCTGGAAAGTGGCCAAATCACCATTCCTGGACATGTGCAGATGTGGCACTGAGAGACATAGTTTTAGTGGTGGATCTGGTAGTACTGGATTAACAGTTGGACTTGATCTTAAAGGTCTTTTTCCAATCTAAACAATGGATAGTTTGAGTTATATTAAAATGCAAAACATTCAGCATGGGTGACTGGCTAACAGAAGCCAAAGCAGCAGCCTAACACTTAACAGTAGCAGTTTCAGTAGCCTCCCTATCCCCAGTCTCTCCTGGGGAACTGCTGTCCCATCTCCCAGACCACTAGAAAGTTATTGAAGAACATTTTAAGAGACATAATAACAGTTTAGACAAAGAAACAATTTAGACTAACTAAAAATGGGGTTGTTTAATACCAAACACAGAGTACTGTTGTCGTGCTAGTCATCACAGTGTCTGCAGTATTTGTCAAATTACACTGCAAACCCATCTCATAGTATGGTTTAAGGGCAAACTTTAATCAAAGAAGCTACAACAACAAAGAAGTGTGATTTGTAGCATACACAGATTGCACATGAGAAATCCTACCTTTGCCTCCTTTACAGTGAATTGCTACGACATTCTTCTCATCTTGACTCATCCATTCACGGACACTGGCAGTGAATTTCAGCATGTCCCTAAATAAGAGCAAAGTTAGTGGATCAAGGCAAATGCCTACACAGAACTATTACAATGCATGTATTTCTTGACAAGACTCACTGTAGTGCTGGGACATTGTGGTCATCAATGAAGATCCTTTCCACCCTGTAGTGAAAGTACTTGGGGTCATAGCCTTGTTCACCTATAGGAAAAGATCTGAAGTTATGCCAGAAAGGAGAAGGATTGTAACAAAGAAAGTGGCTTGTAACACACAACGGCTGGTCTGAGCACATACTAATGTCTAAAATACAGCAGTGTTAACAGACATTAAAATGAAAAAAACAGAGGTAACTTGGCTAAAGCCATGCATGCTTAGTTTCTGGTTTCATACTTTTCATTTATACATTAAATTTTAGCTCAAATATAGTCAGCAGCTAAACATACTTACTGCAGAGATTGTAGACTTTGTAGTGGCCTGGATGTTTGGTGTCCAAAAATCTTGCAACTTCCTAAGCAATAATCAGTTCAGAGTAGTTAGTGCTCTACTTGTTATTTCCACTGTCACCTCAACCCCCCACCCCCCAGGTGGGATCAACAACTGCATTCATGAACAGGACTTGGAAAGCAGGCCTTTCCAATCTGACAGCTCAGGTTCTCATCTGGAATAAAAGTACTACTGCAGCTATCTTCCTGGCCCTATATATGTTTTTGCAATATCAGGAAGCAGAGCTCTGAAAAGGACATTATGTATACAGACCTTTAAAGCAACTTTATTTAGGTAAATAGATCTTATTACCATTACTAGCCTGAGACAGAACCGCCTTGATTCTTCAAAACATTCCCAAAGAACAGGAGCATCAAAGCACTGGTGTGTCCCCAGTATGAGCTAAAACCACTAGATTTAGCTGAGACACTACAACATAAGCAGTGCAGCACAGTGGAAATCATCAATCAGTCATTCCAACCAGCAAAGGCAGCAGAACTAGGACTGACATGATCTAGGCCACATGTAAATTAGTGGGAACCTATAAAAACAGGTTTCAGAAAGAGTGAATTTCACAGGTAAGATTTTTACCTTTATGGGATTCCTGTAGAAAGACTGCTTCCCAGAAGATGGAAATGACATTGCAATAATTCGATCTGTTGAGAAGACAGCAATCACAAGTAACAGCAGGAAGCCCCCCTGCACATAAGAACTACATGACTGAGAAACATCCTTATGAAATGTCTTACTCTTACCCTAATTATAAGAACAATCTACCTATTTCTGGTAGGCTTTCCTCTATATTTAGCATAGCTAGAGCAAGACAAAGAATGGTTCCCAAAGCATCAGCCACCATTAAGTGTCAGTCTCCACAGAAATCAGAAGCAAAAATACTGTAAGTAAATAGTTTCCCAACACTGGTTCCCTAGGTCTCAGATAAATTTCTGTCATTACATACAGCACGTACAACTCTCCCAGAAGGCTAATTCTGGGGAATACCATCAGTCAGGAATCCATATTTCAAAATCCCACAGAAAAGGAGTAGGCCTGGTTTGACTTCATACTTAAATTTCATGAGTCTGAAACATTGTCTGTAATTCATGACAAGCTCTTATTAACTGCAAAACAAGTCTTCACAGGACATAACATGCTGCAAAGCGACATTTGTTTGCACAAACCAGTAATGTAAGTGAGATCCAGATCAAAGCCATCTTTCATATAACGCCTTTTGTTTTCAGAGACCTGACCAAAAAAAAAAAAAGCAAGAGTTAATCTTCCACAAGAATGCCAATGATTACCAAGTGTTGGCTATTACTAGGAAAATTCAACCATGTAGACTCTCCAGTTAAGCTTGAGTAGCAGAACCTCATTTCATTACAGCATTATTCAAGAGCAAATTCCTTGTATTAACTTCTAGGTAGAAGCTCTGTACAGAACTTTTAAATATCAAAATTTATTATAGTGAAAAAAACACTGCAGAGCCTATGAATACTGCAGCATGAATCTGTCATTGTTATTTGAGTGTTTGGAGGCTGAGGGGAAAAAAGAATAAAGTTAAGGACTGCTTATTCCTAAACAACAGGACATACTTGAAGCTTAAAATACAACTTGAATGCCCCTGATGAAAATAAGAGGCATTGACAGTGGATAGGGCTTCAACAGCTTGCTTTGTACCCATAATAAAGCATCAGACACATTAAAACTCCTACCTTCCCCCATGTGAGGGAAAACAGTCCATGTACCACACAAGCTAGAAATTGTCAGTTGAGACACACAGGGTGCTGCAATCACTTTGATATGCAGCCTTCCAGGTCAAGTTGCTGCCTACTTGAGCAAAGCCGAGACTGACAAGGCTTTACTGAGGCTGGAGGCAAAGCTCCAGAGCCCTGTCAGGGACATCGAACAGATGTGCTGCTTGGGCAACACTATCAATTGCAGACCAATAGGCCATGGTCAGTCTTGCTACTTACCACTGATGCTGCCTGAAGAAAGAGCTGGAAACAGCAGCAGTAGTCTAGATATGTTAAGAGGCCAACTTACCATTCTCCTGGTCACCATTTCAAGTTGCCGCTTTTGTGAAGCCAGACGAAATATTCTTATCAAGATGATAATTCTCAGAATTCGGAGGAAAATAACCATTCTAGATGACAGATTCACCATGGAAGAAAATGAACACAAATCAACTTACAGGTAAAGATTAAAGCTGTTTAAAAGCTGTTTCAGGGAAAGTTTAAAACTTTGTTTCATATGTTGAACTAGGACATCTCAGGCTGATTTTGGAACAAATAAAATATAATGGGTTGATTGTTAAGGGGTTTTTGTGAGTCCATGTTCTCAACAGCTAACAGAACTAGGAAATCCCCCACTTGCTCAGACTTCCACAGGCATCTCTGGCTAGAAAGCAACAAATTCCATTAACATTACCCATATTATCACCAAGTTTTTGTTTTTTGAAGCTTATTCTCAACTATGAATTTAAGTGTATGTAGCCACATAAAGTGTATGCAGCCACCTGAACAACAACTAAAAAGAAGCTAGACAAGCTAATTACATCATTACTTGATTAAGAAACCTGAGAACAGATCAGTATATACCCTGTGTTTAATCATTCAGCAACCTGAACACTTGGTTTGGTTTGAGGAACTTTGAACTATTGTTGAACTTTGAAGCAGGAAAGAAGCTTAAGTAAGTGGTTCTATCAAAACAACTGAACAGGAGTAGCTGCTTTCCCACACTTCTAGGGACAAGGGCAAACTAATATTCAGTTCCTTGCTTAAGGAGGTAAATGAGCATACATTTTAAGCAGCACACACACATTCTAGGTTTTGATACATTTGTGTAAAAACACCAGTAAATACCAACAGTAAGGGAGACAAAACTCCAGTTTTGCTCACAGACTGCTCCCTGCTGATATGGAGCTTAAAGTGAGCAAGGTAAGATTGTCCTGGGCACCTGGAGCCAAGTTTCAGCTTTTCCCTGGGTTTCTTCCAAATTCAGTATCACTCTCCTGTTTTTAAAACAGGATTTCCTTGGCGCTAGCAACAAATGAGATGAACCAAAACTGAGGTGAAAATTCCATAACCCCTCTCCCCACAACTCTGAGAAGCAACTCTTCAAGACAAAAGCCCTTAAGGAAGTCAGCCTGTTAAGCATTAGCTCCCAGACTGATATCCAGCTCTCATTCCTCAAAGTCCTTTTATAGGTCACACTTGAAGGAAACAGTTAACTCATCCCTACACACACCCAGCTAGACCAGATTAGAAAGAGAAACCATATTCCTCCATCAGGGCACATTACCTCTATGGTCTGTCACTGAAATTTCACTTGTCATATGTAAGCTGTCATCCACATAAAAGCTGCTCAAATTCTAATTCTTCTGAGATGTATCAGATGCTTTAAGATTACTGTTTGCTTCTTCATGAAGGACTCAGAAAGAAAAGCAACAAACCCCAGTAAGACTAGTGGGAACTAATTGGATTTTGTGGACACTTCTGCTGTGTTAGGTGGGATGACCGCCATCTCAAGATTTGGGATTTGGTCAAATCTGAGGTATCATCTACCGTCAGGCAGTAGTATTTCGGTCAGAAAAAAATTTTAGAGCCTTTAACAAGGAAATCCATACAGAGGAACTCAAAAATTGAATGGGTAAGATGATAGGCCTCAGCTGAGTGTCTTCTGAGAACAGCAGCGTGAAGTCCTCTTTATGTAAGACAAAAACCTATTCTAGATTCCCATCAACTTGAGCAAGTCAGAATGCAAAGAATGTGCACACACAGATCTACAGCCAGATGGGTCAGTGGAGGATCAGGCTTACTACTAGCACAGCCTAGTAGAGATAAGAGTGCAAATTAACCTGTCACACTGCTCTTTTCCCCTTCTTTGTCTGGGTGATGCTATAAGATGAAAGCTGTTTTAGAAAAATGTGGCCATAGAAATGGGAAGTAATAAATAAAAACTCCAATGTATGTTTAAGGCAACCTAGGAGGAAATGTTTAAGATAACCTAGGCTGCAGAAGCTATTCCTTTGAAAGTTTTACTTCTTGACACTCAAGTTTAGCAAGCGCTTTAAGAGAAAACTAGTATTTACAGATATTTGTCCAACTCTGGATCCCCTCCTATGCCCATTAGTCAGCTGAATTTGGGGCAGGGGGTGATTTTTTCTTTTCAAGAACTCAGCCTTTCCCTGGCTGATGCAAGAAAGTTTCTCTAAGTCAAACCTAGTGCAGACAAACTCATCTTAAAGTTGTAGTTCTGTCTCCATCAGGAATGGATTCATCTCACAGGTTATCATCTGATCAAGATACAGAAATCAGAAGGAAATAGGACTTGAAGCAGCTTATGCACATAAACAGCATGTTTCCTCTCCCCAGAGCATGGCTGAAAAATCCAGCATTATATTACCATGAGGCTTTTGGGAAAGCAAAGCAAAGGAAACAAGACAGTTTGGCAACTCTTTCTATTGCAAGATCCTCTAGAAAGAGATCCTCCCTTTGTTGTCTCTTCCATTTACTATGATAATGGAACTCTTCTTTCTGCCCTTCTTCAGACTCTCCTCTCTGTTAGGGCTACTGCACACCTTTCCCCAAAAAGTGCTTGAGTTAGAGCATTTGATGGCCTCACTTTTAGTTACCCAACTAGTATGTTCAGATCCCCTCTGCCTTTGAGGCAGGGGCAGTCTACAGTATAGCCACAGATCAAAGCCGTGTGTCTATCCTTCATTGGTCTGCAGCATGACACGCTATCACAGCCCCACTTGTGATCTCATATGCACACATCTGCCTTAGAGGTGCCCAAGAAAATTCTTAGAAGATTATCAAGAAAAGAGCTCACACTTACCAGCTGCCATACCACTCTTACCTTGGTATCTCCTTTGCTGCATCAACATCTAAGAAGCAGTATGTCAAATTAATTAACAAGGTGCCCACCACTATACATGCATCCAAAATATTCAGTTTGGACTGGAAATAGTTCTTGAAGCTGAAACCAAGGAGAGTTTTAGACAGATACCAATATAGGTAGCAAAGACTGAAATATATCTTCAAGAAGAGAACTATCTATACAGAGCTACTGCTGGAGGCAAGCTCTCCTGCAGTTTTTCTTAACACTAAGCACTGAAGTCTCACTAAGAAAGCAATCTTTCCCTGATTTACACACAAGTTATGGCAAAGCTGATGTAGCTTCCAAGTGCTCACTTATACTGAAAATACTTAAAGGTTGGTCTATAGAAGGGTAACCACCAACATACACAGCCAAGAAAAGACATGGCTATTATCTATAACCAGAAAATTAGCCTACAGGACACCATGTTCACAGCTCAAGCTTGAAGTTTTGCTTTCTTCCTAGCTTGAGGACTTGCCACATGGACTTAATTTTTGCCTGTGTCTTACCCTTCCACAAACACCCTCAGGAGAACATCGATGAGAAAGAAGAGTGCTATTGCCAGGGAAACACCTTCAGGAATCTCTGTACTCTTCTTTCTCTCACTGATAGCCAGATCCAGAATCACAACTATAATGTCCACAATGATAAGTACAACTCCAAACACCCTGTTGTAAAGGGAAAAATACAAGTTTGAGAGGTAGGAATGAACACTTATCAACTGAACAGCACAAACCCTGATTTCTAAGCTGTTTCAGCAAGAGTGTGTTCTCTCACATAGATTGAAGCCTGCTTAATTAGAAGCTGAAAGTTTACAATTTCATTTTTAAGTGATATGCACAGAGACCATCATCTGTATGGAACCATATGTTTACCTCAGACATTGCTGTAGTTATTAACTTATAACTTCACAGCTACCTAGCAGTGCAAACTTGAATGCTTTAAGGCATACAAGTAGCATTTCTGCTTTCACCTTACTCAGCTTCCCTCACTCTCATGACTTAATACAGGCCTTTAAAAATAACTGTCCTTAATGGCTTGCCTTGTTCCAGCACCTAGACTACACACAACTGACCAGCTGTTTGTTCAAAGGCTGCCAGCCAAGAATAAGCCATTAAAGAGGTTTTATCCAAGTCAATGCCATTCATAGTTCTGACTTTCAGCTCTTCTTGGAGAATGTAGTCATATATGTTTAAGTCTTATTTTTCAGTTCTAGTACTTTTCTCAAGTTACCTTTCCTGGGGTGACAAAGGATTCAGCACTTTCAGACAAAGCAAGCTGGAGTTACTGATGTTAAAGGAGTTCTTAAGTTCTTACACCAGAAATGAGGATTATTTTTACCTTTCCCACATCATTACAAGCTCAAGCTTTTACCTGAATCCAAATGACATCACAAACGGGGCAATTTTTCTCCTAGTTGCACTGCAAGAGAAGAGAACTGACATCAAGGCAAGTGACACTTTGCTACAGATATCAGCCACAACAGCACTGTTCTATTCCTTTGTTCACATTCCTTTAGTTTTAGTATTCTGCATAGTAATGACTTCTCTAAAATGAGATAATTCAGTTGCATTCATGACGTACATAGGTTAAGAGAGTACTTGAAAGCAGGGCTTTGATCACTTGCTAGAAAAAGTATTTAATCAGCTTCCAGACCCTAGAAATACAGCAGTATGTACTTATCCGTATCATTATTCCATGTCACAATTCCAGTGACGCTTGAACTCTGGCTTAGTAAGCTATAAGAAGTGGGTTTATATTGGTCAAGAGAAAGACTGGAAGATAAACATCTCTTAATATATTTCATTCCATATATTAGCTTATTGTATCAGACCATCTTTTTTCCCCAGGCCTGAAAACAGCTGCACTTGTTAACAGCTCCTATGCCTTTGGAATAGAGGAATAGAAATCTCACTTCCACTTTAAAAAGGAAACAGTTTGACTTTCAGATTGAAAATCCAAATATATTTTAAGAAAAAGCACTTCTGAAGCCAAATTCTTCCAGTTGTGAGAATTATCTTCAGTCCTGGCAAGGTCACAGCTCTTGTTTTCAATTACAGCGGATTTTGTTGCCTCTTTGGTATGCTTTAAGCCCTTTGGTTTAGAACAAAGCTTTTATGTAACTTTCTGGCTGGAAGCCTCTTTAGTTTACACCAAGAACTAAGGTAGAAATTCTTGGTGTAGAACTTGCAAACCTCAAGTGCTGACACTGAAAAACAGACTGCCAGCCTTCAGTAATCCCAAGCACATTTAAGCATCAAGTCTTTTCTTAGACACTTAGAAGAAAACATCTTTTTTCAAGCACATCACTAACAGCAGGACTTATCATTTGTCCTAACATACTGACAAAAAGTACTGATATATTTATTTTGCACTGTTACAAGAAGTTTTTGTCAGCTCAGTGGCGCACACTGCACCCCAGTGATCCTGTCCAAAATACTTGTTTCCTCTAGGACAACTTAAGCATTGTATTTTACTTGGTACACTTCAATAACCCAGTTTAAGACAAGGCTAGATACCTTTGAAGTCCTGAGGCAGCATCTTGCTGAGGTTACTGAATTAACCCACACTTTTCATTATTAGGTTCTTACTCTAAACTAAGGTACAAGGTCTAACCAGCAAACATTTGCATTCTTAAGCTGGAAGGATACATGTGGCTTGTAGTACTAACTATTCCTATAGAAGTCAAGGATGTAATACCATGTCTTGTCCTGAAAGCAGCTTAACATATAGAAGGTTTTCCTGGTATTTATGAATGCCAATTATCTAAGGAAACATTGCAATAGCGACATTAATGGTTTGCTGGTCTATGTCTGTCCAGTCAAACCTACAATTGTAGTGGGGACATCAAGACTTCAACTTCCACAGTCTATGCACAAGTATCTCTAACTAGGTACACTACAGACCAAAATATATACACAAGCCACTCCAATTTGGCCTGCCAACGTCTTAAATCAGTTGAAGGAAATATGGCACATTTGATTACATAATTAGCATAGAGCTTTTGTGAAATACATTTGTAAATTCTGAAATCTAGAAAAACATGTTGTCACATAGAATAAGTGAAATAACAGGCTTAGGCTCACTGTTGTTGAGCTGCAGGACTTGCCACTGACTCGACTAAATTTGCTGTAAGAGTAACGTGAGGTAAACACTGCCAGGAAATAACTGCTTCAAGAACAGAGTTAACTACTAGCTAGTTCAGACAATTTAGTCTTGATGTGTGCCACAATGTTTATTCTTACACTCAGGTACGCATTCACCTCAATGTCTCACCAGCGCTTGTTCTTCTGTGCTCTGACAAACTCATGCCTTTGGGAAAATTTAATCAGTGTGGTTTGGACTACCTGTTATCCATAATACGATCGACTTGTGTTCTCAGGTTGGACTTTTATCTCTAGAGGGATAAAGAGGCTTCCTCAACCTATTTGTTTTCACTATGTACTAGAAGAAATGTCAATGTCAAGCATTTTGCTGGGCTTATCTCTACTTTAAACAAGCCACCTGCTTTCTTATTTTGGCTCATCAGATTCCACTTCTGCGGATAAGCAAAGAAATTCAGTATATCATTAGCTTACTTGGAGCAGCTGTCTGGTCCATTACCTTCATCACGACCATTATCAATCTTTATTGTGGCCTCTTCAGCTGTTGGAGAGCTGGCAAAGAAATAATACAAGTCACACATTGATAGAAGTGTCAATTCTGTATATTGCTAGGCTTTGTTGTTCCAGAAAAAAGAATTAACTTTAAGTTAATTAAGAATTAACTGTCAAATGAACAGCAGCCTGAGCCAGAGCACAGGCCCAGTACCAGGGGAAGAAAGACTTCTCCCATGTTGGCACAGCTGAACCCCTTGGCTAGTGCTTATTTATTTCCTATTAGCAGCCCATTTCTCAGAAGTTTTCCTTTCCCCCACCCCCCCCCAAAAGAGACAGATGACTTCAGCAGTAGGATAAAGAGCTTTGAAGTAGGGCATCCATGAGCCTGCTAAGGACTCAACAGTCCAGGCTCTACAAGTGCCAGAAATATGCATATGCAAAATGGCTTCAGAGAGTCCAAGTGACATTAATGCTGTTACAGTGACCTTGTACAGAGAATTAATGTTTTCACCAGGAAAAGCCATAGCATAGAGATGTTTTTTGTGCAGAGCAGGATACCAGACCGGAAACCGGGAAGACGAGAGCAGCAGCTGAGCTAGTGCCAGAGCAGCAGTTTTTTGGGGTAGTGGCTGCTTGCCATAACTTCCTTAAAAGGGTCTCTTCAGATCAAGTTTGTTTTTTTGAAGGCCACATGACAATTTCAGAGAGAGTGTAGGATCAAAATCCAGGAGTCTTTACTTCAGTCTTCTTTACAGAAATACTGTGATGCATAATAGCACAGCCACAGTGTTTGCTGAGGCCCTGCCTCTTGTTTTACTGCTTCGTGGGCAGGAACAGCTACATACACATATTCAATATTGATGTTTCCATGCTGTTCTGAGGCAGCCTAGCATGTTTGAAGCATTAGTGCAATAATTTTGAGGATTCAAATATTCTTCATCCTCCACAACAGACCCATGCACCAGCACTGGTTCTGCAGTCTGGACTAACCACCTTTTAAGCAAGGAGTTTCATGATGCTTCTCCTACAGTTTCAGCAACCAGTACTGATGCTTCACCACCTGCACTCAGTATCAGGCTTGGTATAAGAATTATTCTGATACAGCAATTTTAGCATTCAAGCCTCATTTCCTAGCTCCAGTGTTTCCAGTGAAACTACTGTCTTCATTTTGTTCCTAGAGCTGAAGCAAAGCTTTAGCGATGAAAAGGCATTCAGGTTTGCTTCCCAGCTATTCTTACAGAATATTTACTTGGGTATTTACGCTTACTGAAGAGCAGAAATGCTTCACTTATTAAAGCCTGCTACTGCTGCATCAATTTTGCAGGTCACTTGCTTATACTTGCAGACAAATGAAGTGCACCAAATGCTACCTTCTTATCCTCTACTGTGATTAAAATATGCCACAAGAAGAATGAGAAACAGAAGTGTTTTCAGTTAGGAAGACAATCCTTAATACAAAGATAAAGCAGAAGTCCAAGAACACTGTTTCCATAGCGCTCCCACACAAAAATTCAGTTCTAGATAATGCTTTCCTCAGAGGGAGTTTGTTTTGCTGATTATTCTACATCTACTTGTTGTCCAAGACAGAACAAGTTCTCAGCCACAAGCTACTACAATTAGGCTTTGACTATGGGGGTGGAAGAGAATGAAAGGAAGACATACTAGAAGAAATTGTTTCTTTCATGCACATATTCCATACAGAGCATAAGCTTTTCTGACTGCTCATAGCTAAAGGCAACCTCAGACTTGAGGCTTTTAAAGCAAGCCGAGAAAGAGCATCTTGCTCTACAAGAGACCTTGACACTCTCTTGTAAGTCTCTTGACAGTATGGATGCTAAAAGAGAGCACACTTTAATACCATGGGCTTATTATATCAGGGATGGAGACCTTGTACTCATTAATCACTTACTAACTACTTACAAGAAGTGAATCAAAACAGTGTATTTCTCTCAAAGATATCCCTCCTCTCAGACAACAACACCGGTGGCACAGGGGAGATAAAAAGACTATGCCATATAAACTTCAGACACTCCATCGTTATTCCCTTTGTTATATTTTAAGCACTAAAAACTTAAAGACAAGGGACCACATACCACATATTCAATCCCAAACCCTCTCACTGGCACAGTTCATTCTACTCACCCAAATGATTCTGTCGTCTGGGTGCCTTGTTCATACCTCACAGCTGTCATGTTGCCTGTTGTTGTTGTTGTTGCTGTTGTTATCCTGCTGGCCTGAAGAGAAGCACACCAAGTTAATGTGAGACAGTACAGAAACAGCGAATACCAGCATCCTATAGTAGCCTCACCCTCACGGTCCCAGCAGCCAGGCTTCTGCTTAATTTTCAACAATTTCCCCACTATGGTTGACAAAGCTCAATCTTTTAGCTGTAACACTGGTGAAAGTCAAGGCACTCAGCATTCTGATGAAGGGGTTTTGACTACACCACACATACCACAGCGATAACAGCACCTTTACCTCATGATGAAGCATTTCACCCTGCTTCAAGCTCTGAAACACAGAAGAGCCCCAGCTGGCACCTCTGAGAGAGCTGCGGGCGCGGACTGAACCGCAGGGAGCAGGTCCGGGAGCTGCCTCCCGGCACACACCAGCTTCCAGGACGGGAGGCCCGCACTTGGTCCCGCAGCATCCCAGTAGCTCTTAGCCGCCCTCCCCCGGAGCCCTCCCTCCTACCTCACCTCAGCGCGGCCGCCGGGCTCAAAATCGAGCCTGGATACCGCCCCTGGCGCCCCGCGGACTCAGCGGAAAGTTGGGTTAAACTTCCTGAGGGCTGTATCCCGGCCCTCCCTCCCACCTCCGGGCCGCGCCGCGCCGCGCAGCCAGTCCCTCTCACCCACCCAGCGGAGGCGCGGAGTTCGAACACGCCTCACCGCCCCCGGGCTGCGGATAATTGGCCCGGCGACGCTGCCCGGCTCCACCTGGGCCGGGCCGGGCCGGGTCGGGGTGGGCTGGGCGGACCCAGCCGCTGCCATGATAACGGCCCCGCCGCCCCCGCGCCGCCCCCGCACAGGCCGCGGCCGCGGGCGGGCAGCGGGTTTCCCCATCCCCCCGTAGGCGCGTTCGTGGGCCATACCAGGTTGGGTCGGAGTGTCGATCTGCTGTAGGGTAGAAAGGCCCTGCAGAGGGATCTGGACAGGCTGGAACGATGGGCCGAGACCCAACAGCATGAGGTTCAACAAGGCCAAATTCCAGGTCCTGCACTTGGGTCACAACTACTCCAGGCAGCGCTACAGGCTGGGGGCAGAGGGGCTGGAATGCTGCCCGGCAGAAAAGGACCTGGGGGGGCTGGTTGATAGCAGCTGAACATAAGCCAGGAGTCCCTAGCCGAAGTGGCCAAGAAGACCAATGCATCCTGGGCTGTACCAGCAACAGTGTGGCCGCAGGACCAGGGCAGTGAGTTCAGCACTAGTGAGGCCACACCTCCGGTAATGTGTCCAGTTCTGGGCCCCTTAATTCAGGAATGACACTGAGGTGCTGGAGGGTGTCCAGAGGAGGCAACAAAAGTGGTGATGGGTCTGGAGCACAAGTCCTACAAGGTGCAGTTGAGTGCACCTGGGCTTATTTAGCCTGAAGAGGAGGAGCTCAGAGGAGACATAGCTCTCTGCAGCTGAAAGGAGGGGGGAGCCTCTTCTCCCAAGTCAATGGTGACAGGACAAGAAGATACAGTCTGAAGCTGGGAATTTTAGGTTGGAGATTAGGCAAAATTTCTTCACAGAAGGAGTAATTAAACATTGGAACAGACTGCCCAGGGAGTTGGTGGATTCACTATCCCTGGAAGTGTTCAAGGAAAGACTGGACATGGCACCTTAGTTAGGCTCGATGATTGCTGAAGTCTTTTCCAACCTAATTGATTCTGTAGTTCTCTGTGGGGCCACACTGCCCCCAGCCCACCAGACCTCAGGCAGCCTCATCATCTGCTTCTCAGCCTCGCAGTTTTTGTAAACTTTTTTGCTGCTGTGGTTTGATGCCTCTCAATGCATGACAGCTTTGAGGGGCTGCACTCGAGGCAGGGCCAGTGCAGGTCGGGCAGGGGCTACAGGCCATCCAGTCCCCCACAGCCTGTGGCAGCTCTTGCCGTTATCCAGGGCAGAGCATCGCAGTGAGCGCTTTGATTTTCACACGGCATCGAGCACTTAGGTTTTCGCAGAATCGGAGCCTCCAGAATGTGATGTGTTACCCCGTGCTCTGTAGAGGCTTCACGCCTACCTCGTTACCAGCAACCAAGAGACGAGCAGTCCCTGGGGATCCCACGGTACAAAAGTGCTGCCGCTGCTGCTGAGGCCAGCGTTGCGCTGCAGAGGCTTTCTGCAGGGCGGTCGACACCAGAGGGAGCCCAAAGCGAGCTTTTTGCTGCTGGGGCTTGGCAGGGGGAGATGCGGTAACTGACGGCAGGAGCCTGTCCGGATGCTCCCTGCCCAAAAGAAATAAAATCCTTAAGGTGAATGCTGAGAATAGGGAACGTTTCTGGGCACTAGACTAAAGAGAAAGTTTTCTCTCCAAATATGCATATGTATAAATACATAAATATCTAGTACAGACAGTGGTAGCACGTAACAGAAGCATAGAATCATAAAATATCCGGAATTGGAAGAATCCGCAAGGATCATTGAAGTCCAACTACTGTCCCACTCCTGACACTTCAAGAATCCTGAGAATGTTGTCCACACATTTCTTGGGCTCTGTCAGGCTTAGTGCTGTGATCACCTCCCTGGGGAGCCTGTCCAGTGCCCAACCACCCTCTGGGTGAAAAACCATTTTCCAATATCCAGCCTAGACCTTCTCAGACACATTCAGATCATTCCCTCAGATTTTGTCACTGGGCATCACAGAGACGAGATCAGTGCCTGCCCCTCCTCTTCCCCTCATGAGGAACCTGGAGACAGCATTGTGGTCTCCCCTCAGTCTCCTCCAGGCTGAACAGACCAAGTGACCTCAGCCACTCCTCATCCGGCTTCCCCTCAAGGACCTTCATCATCTTCATTGCCCTTCTTTGAACACTCTCTAACAGCTTAATGTCTTTCTTGCATTGTGGCACCCAAAACTGCCCCCAGCATTTGAGGTGAGGCAGCCCCAGCTCAGAGCAGAGCAGGACAATCCCCTCCCTTGCCCAGCTGATGATGCTGTGCCTGGTGCAGCCCAAGACACGGTTGGCCCTCCTGGCTGCCAGGGCACTGCTGACTTAGATTGTTTGCCATCGACCAGGACCCCTCCCCTGCACAGACTCTGACAACTTGTCTTCATTAAACTTCATGAGGTTAGTGCAAAGTATGTTTGGTATATTCAGATAACTATGTATTTGAGAAGCAGCTAAACAAGGATGAAAACTACGTTTGATAATGAGAAGAAACATTCAATTAATTTTCTCTTAGTTGTATAAAAAATACATGTGCAGTGTAGGGAAAGAAAACAAAGGGAACTTGCAATTGAGAGAACAAAGAGCATTTAGTTAGAAAGAAAAGACTATTCAGTTAAGGCAAGAAAGATGTAACAGTTTTTAAAAATGTAACAAGTAGCAGGTGCACAGTAGTCGGTAGAAAGAACTATTATATAAGTGTTTACCTTTGAGAGAAAAGTCTGATGTTGCTATTAGGGAATTGATCATGAATATTATTGGTTAGCAAGCTTATTAATAATTATACTGTTGGCTATCCAGGCTCATGTTATTCTAACCTGATGGTGAAAATATTATAAAAGCTATGTACACTTTTAATAAACATCTCTGGTTATACCATGACTGGGGACCGTGTTTCTCTCATGCACTTGCAGTGCAGGTTACTTAGAACAGGCTTGATCCTGTGGACTGAGTGAGGCTCCTGTGAGTTACTCTCAGCAGGAGTTTACACCTGTGGAGCACCTTCACGGTGGAAGTGGTGGGGGAAACACCCACATCAGAGAAGAGTGTAGAAATACAGAAGTCCACTTTCCCCCTGTCCTGGGCTCTGGAAGCACCAAGGTGTGAAGGCAGTTTAAGCATTGAAGTGGACTTCTCACAGAACAACCTGTAAAAAACAGGCAAAGGAAGGGCTGGAGGTGGGAGGCTTCCAGTTTGGCACCCAGGCTGAATTCCAGGGCCGGCCAGCTAAAGGTTACAGGTGCACTTTAAAAGGAAAAACAGCTCTTCCCAGTTTTCATCACATAGACAGATGCTGCATTTCCAGTGATACTGATTGTTGCTGACTGCATCTTTCAATGTTGCTAATATTACAGCATTGGTGATGCTGTAGAATATTTGCCAGCTCTCATGCCTGGTTTCCTAGTGGTTGATCTATTTTCTTAAGACCCTAACTTCTGGACTCAGATTACTAAAATAAAAAAAACCACCTTTTTACTAATAAAATTAAATTTCTATCTCTCAGCTGGTAGAGAAAAGCATAGGAACAAGATCCAAGGTTCATAAAGCCAAAAGTAAAAAGGAAGCATTGAAAGTGTTATGTTTTTTAAATTCAAGACTAGTAAATACTTTTCATTATATTTTGCTGGTTAAGTCATGATACTGATATTTAATAACCCTTGAGAATCCAATTCTGACCCTTTGACAATTTTTCATCAGTGTAAAATAGCTGAATTGTCAGGAAAATGCAAAAAAGACTTAAATACTTAGTAAATAATCCAGTTACATACTGGCTAAAGAGCAGGATTAAGTATGCATTTCTCGGAGGGGTGATGACATACTTTGCATTCCAAAAATAACAGAGAAGGTGGTAAACAGAATCTCTTGACA
This sequence comes from Irena cyanogastra, assembly GCA_013397155.1. NCBI lineage: Eukaryota > Metazoa > Chordata > Aves > Passeriformes > Irenidae > Irena > Irena cyanogastra. The sequence continues at coordinate 65,575 of VWZV01008969.1, read as the reverse complement.
GATTTTAAAATTGGTAGGTATTGCTCTTCTATATCTCATGCTTTTAAGACAGACAAGAAAAATAATTACATTTTTATTAAGTCTTGAGATAGCAGAAATATGAAGATAAGTGGGTAAAAAATGAATTCTCTGCCGATATTAAAAACGGGTAGATCCGATGACCTGATGCTGATAGTTTTTCATCTTGGCTCTGCTCCCTGAGAAGTGAGAGTAGATTATACAGAGGGTTTTGACTAATGAAATATTAAAGAAGCTTAATAGTAGAAGCAATAATAATAATAATAATTGTAAGTCAACATGTGATTGGGGAAAATAATTGTGTTAAATATATTTCTAAAACAAGATTACAAGTTTTACTGCTAAAATAAAAGTATTTTGTTGCTTCTGTAAGCAACAAAATACTGGCTAGAAAATAACTTTGATTAAAAAGGTTCAATCAATCCATTTCATATTGATTTAAGTGCAGCACATTAGTCTTAAAATAACTAAAAGAGAAACTATCCTTAAGCAATTATTTTCCTGAGAGATTCTGCAGGGATTGGGTGTTGTCTTGCACTGCTTAAGGTTGTGTTGTTTCGTTTTAAACCACAGCCTGGATAAAATCCTGGGTGATGAAGTTTGCAGCTGACACAGAGATTGTAACCATGGTCAGATAGAATAAGAACTGCCTGGCACTGAGTAAAGTGTGACTTATATCCACTGTCAATCTCAGAACACAAGACCTCAGGATGATGTTTGGTACCCTTGGTACCTGAAAGACAATCAATGGATGTTAAAAACATTCTAGGTCTGCTTACAGTCCCTCTAACTCCCAGCAAGGCACCTGCCACCTGCATGGCCTGTGTGTGCACATGTCGAAAAGCTGGCAGGCATTTTGGGACCAACTTCTCAGGTGTTGTGAATCACAGTCATCCTGACTGCACCGGCTAACACTATGCAGGTCAGACTTTGAGCATCAGTCACAGAGGAAGTCAGGTAACACTGAAGGGTCCTGGAGCAACAGCAGGGATTAGCCAGTGACAGATGATTGTGGCATGAAGCTCTCTGACAAAAGGAGTGAGATCCTTGGATCCACAAACAGGAAAGTTTTTGGAAATATTGCCTGAGCTCTTTGTATGGCTCTTAATATGAGTGACTTAATCACAGTCAGACAGGGCTGGATCTGGAAAAAGGACATGATGCCCCAGAAGGGGTGTAAGCAGCCTCACACCATCAACATTTATGTCCAGGAAGGTATTTGTTCAGCAACTGCCTAACTTTTGAGACAGTTAAATTGATCTGGCACCTCTCTGTTGGGCTGCAGAGATCCCTGCAGAGCCTACAGTTCTGCTCCTGTCTTGACCACATATTTCTGCTGCTTGTCCCTGGCTAGGGCAGATCAGGCTCCCCAATCTAGGCAGAGTATTGCTGTTCCTGGAGCCCCCTGAACATGCCTAGTGGGACCACCTCCACCACATCCTGTCATACACCACCCACAGCTCTTCTCACCTCTATGTACTTGTTCTACCTTAAACTGCCCTGAATGAAAACTCTCCAGAAGCAGAATTTGTTCCTGCCTTTCCTCTCCATGCCAGCCAAGTGCCCGACTCAGAAGTGTGATGTGCTTGTGCCGTGTTCCTCAGCCCTGCCTAGGAAAAGCTCCGAGCAGCCCCTCGCTCCATGACCCTGCTGGGTTTCCTGCACACACACCCACAGCCAAAGCAGATAATGGAGGTTTGGATTCCCAGCCAGGAGCAAACACACAGCTTCTGTGTTTGGACCTAGCCTTTAGCAGGGAAAAAGACATTTGGCAGCAGAGGGCTCTCCCCCTTCTCAGAGTAAGGGATCCTGAAATAAAAAGGCTGCAGGATGAGGCTTGGAAGATTCAGACACAGGGCAAAAAAAAAAAAAAAAACTAAACCAAAACCAATATGGGTAATTAAAAAAGTGGAAGAACATGCTAGGGTTTGTGGCTGGTTCTTCTGCACTAAATATTTTACAGTAAAATATCCTTTTCTCGAAAGGACATTCCGGTTCAAATGTGAGTGAATTAGGTCAGGGAAGTTCTCTGACCTGAAGTAGGTAGAAGATCATGGAATCCGCATACTCCCTCTGGTCTTGTGATTAATTCCCTTTGGTACAGCTATTCCTGACATGGGATTGCTGGGACCTGTGCTTGCCCTCAGGAACTTACAAACTAATTACATTTGTTGTGTCAACCCATTAGATACTCATAGGCTGCATGCAGACTCATTAGTTAAACTGAATTATGTATTTGCTCTTTGAACATTATCAAAACATTCAGATCTAGCATGTTTCATGGTCTGCCACTATTGCTTCTTCTTTGTACACAGATTTCTGTGGTTACTCCTTGCTTACCAACCACAGACTTTTCATGAGCAAATGCTGGTTTCGGTTATTTCATAGGTTGAAACTGTGTTGGCTGATGTCATCCTGGTCTTTTAATTTTATCTTACTTTTGATGAAACCCTTTATTTTTAGATTAAAAACCAAAAAATATTCATTTCAGATCTCACATATTAACTTTGTTTTGAAAAACCTGGCAGCCCAGATTCCTGCAGAGATGTATACTAGCTCTAACATCAAGGGCCTGTACTTCCACACCTGCAGTGCCTACAAAGGAGCCTGGTCTGCAGTCTCTCTCAGGGAGCAAGGTGTTCATGGAAGGTGGGATGTGATAGGAAAGTATAAAAATAATGCAAATGCATAGAGCACCTGGATTCACTGCAAGTAATCTGTTTGTCTTTGAGCTAGGTCCAGACTAGCCTGTATTTTCCTAGAGCACAGGTAGGCAGTCAGACTCTTTCTGTGAAATCCTCAGGTCTCTCTACCTCCTTTGGAGCATGGAGGAATCTGCCTCATTTCTTGCCTTTCCCCTTTAAGAACAAACAATCAACAAGAAACTGGTCTTGGAAGAGTTTTGAGATGCCACTACTGTCCTCCAGCTGCAGTGTTGTTCCTTTAGGCTCTGAAGGTGTCCATCGGGTGTCATGTTCCTGCCTTCATCCCAAGCCTTTTTTTCCGCGTAACTGTAGGAATATCAAGAGCTACCCCAGAGCCATTCTCTTCAGTCACATTTATCCATCAGTTTGCGTGTGCTGGTATTTCATTTAATGTGTGAATAATAGTTTTTTGTGACTACTGTTCAGCACCTACATACTTTTGCTGGAAGGAAGGTGGAGGACAGCAGGGTAAGAAGGTTTTTGGTTAATGAGGCTTATTTTTTGCTGACAAGATCGCTGAGTATCTTAAGAAAAGGGAATCTGATCTCCTTCCAAGTAACTAAACAGGAATTTGCATTCCAGAATATTTGTGAAGCATATGTATTCCAGGAAAAAAAACAACCCAGTATTTATTGTCACATTGCCTAGGGATTTCAACATCTGTGAGGAAACATTGGTGATCACACAGTGTCCACATTCTTTATGATGACTTGATTATTTTAGCTCTGAGCCAGTGGAGCAGTACCTGAAGACACCCTCCTGCTAGACTCACCTCATGTGAACTCAGCCTCAAGGCAACCCCCCTCTTGTGCTTCAGATCTTCTTAAAGCTTTCTCTAGCCTGGGAAAATAAGTTAATCATGAAACAGGTCTGCAAGAACCATGTTCCAGCTGAGTGGGATTTTCACATGCAGATGTTGCTGAGGCGAACATTGGTGGAGGCAGCATGAGAGTGCTCCAGATGTCTTGGCTCTGAGAGATGTTTTGGCAGCCACTGAACGAGGGTTGGAGATTAAGTCCAGTTCCTGCAAAGCTGCAGTGACAAAGCACACGTGAGTCTCACTGGCACTGCAGTTTCACAGCTCCCTTCTGCCCTGGGACCAGCAGAACTTAATGCTATGAGGCCTGATACTCCCTAATCATATGGCCCTGCAGACAGCTGCAGGCACTGACTGTGCTACCATGACTCCAACACTGACACCACAGCCTTGGCCCTGTCTCTCTGAATCCACCTGGGATCAGGAGATGCTCACAAGCCAATGAGATTTTTGGCCACCTTTTAGACAAGAGCATAAATTGTTGCACAGCATCCTGAGCGCTGTCTGGATGGGTCCAGCTGAAAAAGAGTTGCTGCTGCCAGTGAAAGCCCCAGGGGATGATGTGCAGCCTCCCTGTGCTCCAATGCATGGTACCTGTGCATCCTGCTGCCAGCTGCAGTTCCTGGCCAAAGGGGCAGAAAAAAGGGCCAAGTAACCACTAGGGAGAAGAGGAAACATTTCACTCAATTTCATAGCTGTCAAAACCAGTCTTAAACTGAGGCTGGAAAACAAGTGAGAAGAAAAGCACAGCTTACATAATCCTTTGGCAGTGGAATGAATCAGGGTTCTTGTGGGAGAAGAGGAATGCAGTTTTAAAGGAATAAACAGCATTGCTGTAGTTGGTTGTAGCTGGATAGTCCTGAGTTCTGGAAGAGTAGCACAGACATTTACCATGAGTTTATGTGCCTTGTCTTTTGTGCCCATGGTCTCTCCTCTGAACAGAGCTCTGTAAAATGGAACATTCCTGCTGTTTTCTTTTAAATAATCTGTAATTCCTTGGCCATAATGCAAAGGGAGACACCCATCTGTTTGGTTTTGTGGTTTTTTTCTCTTTTCCACAAATGTCCTTGTTTGTGTTAACTAGCAAATCTAATCATCCAGCTCACAGGAGAGTTACACAACCCTCCTGAGATTTCAGTCGTACAGCAAGTCTTGCTTAATACTCCCACGTTTGCTTCTTGCTTCAGATTTGCAGCTTCTTTGGCATTACAGCTGTGCTCTTATAAAACAGATTAAACAGCGAAAAGAATGCTGAATGGAAAAGCTGTGTTATTTCCACCTTGCAGGACTTACTGAAATGATCCTGGATGGGTTAAAACATGAGCCAAAACTCCCACAGGGAGCGTTAGTCTGAGTGATTCACATAAACACTCAAAGAAGTCAGTCTTGGTTGATCTTTCTAGTCAAGGTAGGTAATAGTACACAAGCAGCAGAACCCCTCTTCCTTCTCCTTTATAGAGCACGGTTGATAGAAACCTCCTGTTGTTTATTCTCACTGGGAAGCAGCAAGATGAGTACTGGGTAACAACAGAAAACTTGGGGTTTGGGTAACTCTTTCGCACAAGGAATTGCAAGTACCTTTTCTGTGAAACTGCCTAGTGTGTGAAACATTCTTCTTCTGTGCCCTTGATGTAGGTCATCTGGAGAGGAAAATCTCATCAATCTCTTGAAATACAGCCAGGTTTATGATCACTTTCTTTTGCAGCTGACTTTTGAGGGAGATAATCTTTCCAGAAGGAGGTCTGAGGAAAGGCAAGTTACAGGTACGTGCATTTCATGTGTCTTGGTAAAAGTGTAGATGGAGTTACTTTCTTTCTCTCTGCTCTGCACTGTCTGGGTCCCAGGAGATGTCACTCATCCCACCCTTCCTGGTAGCTTTTTGCCATCACCCATGGGCACTGCGTGGGGTCTGACTCTGACCTCAGCACCAGTGCTGCAGCCACTGGCACCACTGTGGGGTGGTGTGAACAGCATCAGTGGTCCTGGGCTCGCAGGATTCCCCAGCTGCAATGTTCAACTCTTCTCTCAATGAGCTGAAAAATTGCCACAGACTGGGGCATCCACCTACACATCATCTTTAATGGGCAACTTCTGTGGAGATTCTCTTCCCTCAGCTTGCTTTGAGCCCTGCCTGCCCGTCTTGGCAGAGAGCTCCTTTGTTGCAGCGGCTTTGGTGGTTTGGAAGCAGCACTAGCATCAGCCGCTGCGGGAATGCTGATAGAGCCATAGCTGAAACAAAACACTTCACTCAGAGCACAGAGCTGGGGAGCCAAGTTTCTGCAGCACTTCCAGATGTGAAGCAGGGGAGTTTGGTTTAGCCTATTTTTCAGATTTTTTTTCTTTCTGATTTTGTTTATTTTTTAAAGCACCATGCAAGCATGCTGCAAACAATTTGTACTGTTCACTCACATTCAGCTGCATGTTCCCAGTGGCAGTCACTTAGCATGTTTTCTAGCTAAGACTCTCCAATCAAAACCACATCTGTGCGTTGGAGCAGATTGGCAGTAGACATCTTTTCCCCTGAAATCCAAGGAAAAACTATCTCATGTCCACTCTGTCACGTGTGACTTGGTCTCCAAGGTAATCCCATCCTCACAGACTACTCCAAGGACTGAGGAGGAGCAATGTCACTTAAACAGGAGGCAAATTCCTCTTAATTCCTCTTTGAGAAGTTTGAACTGAATAAACCCTGTGGGATTTTAATGACAAGTCCTCAAGGAGACATGACTGCTGAGCAACTTCCTGTGTGGATACCTGGGAGGAGATACAGAGGCTGCTGGAAAGTCACACAGAGTATTTATTTCTGTGGGGAATCAGGAGCAGACCTGAGCCTTTATCCCTGTCAGCACTGCACTGGTGCTTTAGCTTCTCCTTAATATACATCTTACCCTGATTTTGTCCTGCCTATTGTTTCAAGCAACTTCCTTAACAAATCCTGCAACATCTCCTGGGGAATTAAACATAAGTGTGAGGGGGGATTAAGTTGTGAGAGGAACTCAAAAAGCTTCTACTACAGCCTGTCAATGCCTCTTTTCAGGTGACAAGAAATGAGTGTGATGATGCACTGGTTGCTGCTGCTCCTTCTCCTGGTCAGCTTTGGCTCACCTGCACCCAGGTTTTCGGTGCGTATATTTTAGCCTGTCTGTACACTCTCACAATGGTTCACCATTCCCAGTCATGCAGAAATGGATACTCCCCTACAAGAGGGATGGAGACTTGCAAGAGCAGAGCAAAAAGGCATCTGCCTGCAGCTAAAGGAATGCCATCCTGATAATACAGGATTTTCATAGCATTAAGGGCTGTGCAGCTCTCTGGGAGACTGAACTGACATTACTAAGAATTCAAAACAACAACAAAAATCTCTTTTTAAGAAATGTATTTTTATAGCCATAATATCAGCTCTTTTTCAGTTTTACACAAAGCTAGTACTGGAACCTTGCTGGTTTCACCCATCTGCAGTGCAAGAGCCAAGTTTTCCTTCTCTTACCAACCTGAGCACTTTCATAGTTTGCAAACCTTCCCCTTGAGCTCATCGAGTGGGAGTAAAGACAAATTTTTTTTGTTCAAAGTAAATTTTTGTGCATCTGATTGTATTCTGGCATGCTCTGATCAATGCCAAGGTCGTTGCAGAAACCCCTTTTCCATTGGATTCAATTCAACAGCTCATGCTGTGCAAGATTTGGACATCTTAGGAAAAGATCACCATGAAATCATGTTGATCCACATAGACTGTGTGACATGAGAGGGTCAAGAGGAGACAGATACTCCTTTCTCTGTGCCTCTCCTTACCACTGACTGAAGTGTGGGGGCTTTTGTTTTCTTTCCTCCATAGGACAAAGATACCTGCTTCCTAGACAACAATAAATTAAGACAAAGGTTAAAACACCTTCAAGACGTGCTTTACTTATATGAATTGCAGCTGAAGGACATACTGGAGAACACTTACCACAGAACGAAAAGTGAACTGTTCTCGGGCAACAGGACCGTGCAGCATGAGACACTTTTACCCACAACCAGTGGAAATTTGATAGTGTATGACCAAGGTACAGTTTGCAGTAGTGTGCCACAATGTTTACTTCTCCCTGCAGTGTCCCATGTGTCATATTTTATTTCTGCTAAAAGTTTTAAATTTTTTTAAGTGGACTGATTTAAAATACAGATACATGAGAAGGAGCTGACTGGTTGCCCTGACACTGTAAGATATCCCTTGGGGCTAGAGTTACTTATCCCAGCTGTAGACAGCTACTACCCAGGTACAAAATGGACATCTTCAGCTGGGCTTCTTACCTGCAGAGAGGAACAGTCGCCTCTCGTGTTTTCCATCAGATTTACTTTAAGCATCTGCTTTAAGAAGAGATGGGTCCTGCTCTTGAAGAGCCCGTATTCCCTGACGAACTTAGGGGAGCCCAGAGTGCCTGGCTCAGCTGCAGGCACTAAGACTTGGCCACTCCTGTTTGGATGAGCCAAGCCTCCCTGTTCCTCAGCTCCCCCATTACTTCTGTGGCACAGAACAGACAGGCATGCATATTTTGTCCCTTGGTATTACTTTGGGAACATGGTCATAAATGACATCGTTACCTGTGGCCAAGATTTTAGCCTTTGGGCATTACATTGAAATTGTGAACCACTGAGATCCTGAAAGGCTCTCTCCTGATACAGCCCTGGTAGAGTTGGACACAGGAGCTTAGCCTATTATTATAGAAATATTGTTCCCTGACCTTATCAGAAGTACAGCTGAGGGTACCTTACCTTCCACATGGAAATTAGCTTCCCAGTGACATCTTCTCTTGGTGGCACGTAGCCTTTGGCTTTGCCCCCAGCCCATTTAACAAACTGATACTGTTCTGCCCAGATTGCTCTGCAGTGTACAGCCGGAAGAGCACCACAAGTGGCTACTACCGGCTCAGGCCCAGAGCAGACCGAGAGCCTTTCCTGGCATTCTGTGACATGTCTGATGGCGGGGGATGGACTGTCATTCAGCGGCGGAGTAACGGCAAGGAGAACTTCAACAGGTGGGTGCATTGTTCCTGCATCAACAGGGCTTGCAGTCAGGCCACCAGCTCCTACCCCTGTCCTGCTGCTGGGCAAAACCCCACCCTTGAGAAGCAGGATATGCAAGACTATATTTTAGTGATGATAATTTAGGATTAGGACAACCTGGTGGTACCGATCGGCAGCAGGGGGCCATTTTCAAAATGGATCTGTAACTTCTTATCCATCGGTTTTTTCCATGCATTTGAATGCATATTTTATCATTACTGAAGACTGACAAAGGCTCCAAATTGGCAGGTGTCTGCTACCAGTGCACAGACTGAGACCTGTTGAATAGATCTGTTGTCATATCAGGAATTATGTTCAGCATGTTGTAACATTTATTGTCGTATTCAGATAATTCTAAAAGACACCAAACCAGATTGCCCTTTTCCTATGCAAAATCCTAGAGAGGTGACTTTCATACTGAAATTTACAGCAGGAGAGATGCTCTTGTAGCACAGTTAAGAAGAAATGTCCCCATGAAGGTTAATTCACTATCACAGCACACACAATTTCAGGGCATATCTAATGCCTCCTGAAGTCTATGTAGTGCATTGCAAAGCTACCTCAAGTGACTCCAAGCCAGCTTGCCCAGAGACTGGTAGCTATCTAGCCATGATAGTTCAGGTGAAATAAAAACATCCTGAAGAGGAGCATTTACTAGTATGTAGGTCAGGCAGAATGAATATCCATAGTAACAACATGAGAGGGAATAAACACAGGGTTACTTAAACTGGAAATGATAACACACAAGGAAGTTTATGAGAATATCAAAGGTAATACATAGATCATGTGAATTGCGACTTGCTGAACAACAATATCAGGTGTTTTGCTGAAGACCAATGTGACAGCTCCTGCTTTCCCTTTCCATTTAACAGGAAATGTCAGTCTGCGAGCACTGCATCTGGCAGTTTGAAGGTTTGATCCCCATATATGTGTGTGTGGGGAAAGAGTAAGCTGTGGGTTGTATTTACTTCTAGATGAGTCAGATACTTTCAGAAAACAGTATCTAGAGTTACAGGTGAAGTTTTACTTGTTACCATACTCAAGTGTCATAAACTGTCTAATCCCCTCTCATGATGAAATTTATATCTCTCTGCAGGAAATGGGATGATTACAAACTGGGATTTGGGAAATTCCAGGGCAAGAATGATGAATACTGGCTGGGCAACGACCATATCTATGACCTGCTTGCTAGAGGTCCAAGTATTTTTTCTCCACAGATTTCTTTCTAATTTGCATTGGGTAGTTCATCTAACATGACACAACTTTATGTTTAGGAGAGAACTCATTAAAGATTGACCTGATGGACTGGCATGGGGAAAGACGTTATGCGATCTATGAAAATTTCCAGCTTGCAAATGAGCAGGTAAGAAATGGAGAGAGCAGTGACTTGCTTGCTTTGGTCTGTGAGGGTGAGGCAGCTGCATACGCAGCATCAGACTAGTATCAGGGTTGTATCTACAGCTCTGCAAAACTTACCTGCTCTGGTTTCCTGGGCTTCCTTGTTTGTCTGGCTGACAAACAGCCCTGGGATCAGGGACATAAACCTGGGACTTTTTCTTTACAACTGAGTGCCCAGGTCAGTGTGTGACAGGATCATGTGTTTGTGCCCTCTTGCTAACTCTGCTGCTGAACAGAGGGCAGCTCCCTGGCACAGGGCACAGGGATTCCCACATGTATTTGCCTCTGGCCTCATGATTTAAAGACTTCAATGAGTGAGAAGACCCTTAGGGTTTGAACCTCTGCAACTAAATGAACCCTGATCTTCTCCTTCCTAAGAGAGTGTTTCAGACTGTCACATTAAAGGCAAGTCCCAGAGCAAATCCTCACAACTTTGTTTTAAAATTAACCAGGGAATTCTAATAAAAGTTTTGAAAGAGCAGTTGTAAGTTCCTATCTTGAAGAGAGGTACCTGTAGCACTGTACCTACTGCTACAGACACAGAAAGCCCACAGACAGACACATCCTGTATTTTCATGTTGTGCTTTGTAGCTGTAGACAGTGTCCAGCTCCATACAGGTGCTGTTCTTCGCAGACTTGCCTTCCTGGAACACCACATGTAAGTAGCCCAAATAACCAAGGATACTGCATGGACCAGTCCTAGTTCCAATTCCATTGCCACTCCTCCAGAAATGTGCACATTATGCTCAGTTTGCAATTAGACGTTTCTTATGAAAAGTTTGAACAGCTTCACTTTAATACCTTACTGCCATTTTTCATAAAGAAATGAGGACAATGATGACAGGAGAAAGCCCGCAACACAAGAGTGACCATCCACTTAATATCAAATATCCCTTAGCCCTGTTAGCTGTGCACAATGGAACTATTATTGTCAGTATTCCTACCAGGAAATCCAATGGCCATAGAAATCAGATGGCTTCTAGTCCTTGGAAGAGCAAAATGCCTAAGCATTTATTCTAACTGAAGAACTGATCTGTTTATGAAGGAAATTACTTGACACTTGGCAGTTTTCTGCTAAGTTGTTCTTGATCAGCTAGAAAGAGCTTTCCATCTTGCTGTAAACGTACTAAATGGTTATTGAATGACAATAAACCTGAAACCCTTTGTAGCAGCAGCACTAACTACCAATTCCTTATGGAAGTTTAAATCCTGCACTGATGTACACTAGGATCATTAAAACATGAATACAGAAGTCACCCTTGACTTCAACAGTCATGTCTTTGACAGTGGATAAAATATCCAGAGCTAATTTGACCTCAAAAATGTGAGGAAAGGCAGAAAGAATGGGTATCAAATAAATGTTTCACATATTCTTGCAGGAAAATTACAGGTTATGGTTTGGCACCTACTCTGGTAATGCTGGCGACGCTCTGTCTGGTGGGAGCAATTTTGAAGATCAGTGGTCAGCCTCTCACAGAGGGATGCAGTTCACCACATTTGATAAGGATCACGATCAATTCCTGACAGGCAACTGTGCATCAGAGAACAAGGGTGGCTGGTGGTTTAACAGGTATGGAAAACAGCTGATTCCCCTTGGATGTGTAGATTGTGGGTGGCTGTACAGCTGAGAGGACTTGCCTGCCTTACAGCAGCTGGAGGTTGCTGTGTGCACTTGCCACCTCGCACAGCCAAACCTAAGATCTTCACACCTACAGATTTTCAAAGGAAAACAAGTTACTTCTTTTATTATAGCAAAGCAGGTAATTTGAATTCACTTTAAGAAAATGGGTCAGAACAAATGCACAGAGGACAATGACCTGGAAGGAAAAGAGCTTAGTTAAAATTCCTGGAAGTGCTTATACTCCAGTGAAGAAAAGAACTGTAGCCATGGTAAGGTGAAGTGTGTACAAAGGGCATTTCCCTAGACTGGAGTATGTCTAAGGGCAGAGCTACCCCATAACAGCTGTGATGGTATATTTGCTGTTTGCTATATCTGCATTTTTAGGTGTCAATATGGAGCTGCCTACACTTGAGCTAGAGCATACCAATGGCACTACACCCCTTAGTTCAGGCCATGCAGTTCTGATGTCCCTAGTTAATACACCTGAAGAAGTCAACAGGCTGAATTATCTGACTGGTGTAGGTGTCTGCTTTAGGATGACCCACACATTCCTCTGTGTTCCACTAAATACATTAACCATTTAGTCCAACCCACCCTGGTATATCTAAATATATGTTGTGTGAGAACAGTACTTCACTGCAATGATGCAATATCTTCTCATGCAAAACATAATTCCCTTTTTGTATTTTCTACATTGTTCCAAGGTGCCATGCTGTGAACCTCAACGGGCGATACTACAAGAGAGGGAGGTACAATGGATCCCATGATGATGGCTTGGTTTGGTCTACATGGCACGGGATGTGGTACTCGCTGAAATACTCAGCCATGAAAATCAGGGCTCCATTCTTTGTCGACAGAGGGAGTGGAGATGGTGAGAACAGTCAGGGCAGCTGAAACCTGCTGCTTTGGAAAGAGAAAAAGCACAGGCTGAAAAGAATGGTGTAAGTTGTTAGTCAGTGCTCTGCTGCTGCCAATTGCCAAACCTGTACTTGATAGCTGGAGTTGCACCTGCTTCTGCTACCTGAAGCTAACAGCACAAGTTGTTTGAGCACAGCCAGACAACAATTTAATAAAAAACATATGGATCACAGTCACGGGATAACCAGAGATTTCTTTTTCAGCAGTTTTCACGACTTTGTTGGAGAATGTTTATTGAAAGTTCTCTGGACGTCAAGGGATCAAGCATGTCCTTTAATCAATCTATACTTTTCAAGGTCTAAACCTCTGTCATCTTGATTTTAACCATCCGTGTTTCAGTTATGAGAACATCAGGATAGAAAGAACAAGGGGATGGGGAATTGGAATTCATCTGATATGCCTTTGTTAGTGCTTTGTTCTAACAAAGGAGAGCGTTTTTAAGCAACATTCCCTACGGTTCTAACTGCCACACTTCAGTTGCTGAGTGTTCCTGGAGCGTCTGAAACCAAACCTGTGGATGGTTTGGTTTCACACACTCCAAGAATGTGCAACTCCTCCAACTGCTAATGTGCATCCAGACTAAGACTGCTTCAAAGTAAATACCCACAATATGGACAGTGTGAGTTCCAGTCCAATAGTTTCCCACTGCAGATCCACTGCTAGAGTACACCACCAGACATTAAAGCAGACAATCCTACCAACCAGATTTAAGCCCCAGATTAAAATTATGCAGATTTTACTAAAATTAAGGTGAATGCAGATATTCCTAGGAGTTCCTAAAGTGCAGTCATGATTCATTTGTACATTCCCCTGTAATTTACCAGATGATTTTGCATTAGTGAAGGGGAATCAGAAAGTGGTTGAATCACAAGGCACACTGCTTTCATTGTCTCACTGGGGTGAAATGAAAGAGCAACACAAATGACTGAAAGAAACGGAATACTGAAAATTTATTTTCTACAGCTGTTAATAACAACAGTTAAAAATGAACAGTGGTATCAGCTTGATGCAAATAATTTAGCTACCATGCTGTAGAATAAACCTGTTTTCTTTTTTCTGATTTATAATAATTTTTAAACTGGTATTTCTTTTCCATTTACTTGCTTTTATATCCATACATACTGTAATTTGTATACATATCAATAAAGAGTGAAATAAAACCATCTGAGTAGGACTTAATACATTTTATCTGGTTTTCAACAATAGGAATGTGAACAGAAATCTGGATCAAAATCTTGGGAAGCTCATAATATGAGAAATGTATTCTTTCAGTGTTGGCTCTAGTGCTTTTTCACCTGTCGTCCTGGGTAGCTGAAACTGTCTGCAAGGTAAGTATAATTTTCATGGCTCAAGCTGTCTTGGAGACAATGCAGATGCATGAGGTGAAGGTTCAGTTTAAAACTTGGTTTGGTTCCTCTGCTTCCTAGACATCCCAGTGACTGCAAACACGACCATCCCAGTGTAATGGGCAGCGCTGTGCTCCTGAAGCCTGTGCCTATGGCCAGACTGCCCCCCTGCCCTCTTTTCAAGCATGCTCATGTGGAATGAAATTTTCACCAACACGTCTGAAATGAGATTGCCCTTGTGAAGAAAGGGCTGCAAAAAGGCAGCACTAAGTTCTTTCCCTTCTGATCACTGTTTATGTATTTTGATACGGCAAAATCTTAGTGCAAGGTTGTAACTGCATGTTGGGACATAAGGAATGACTTTGCACGCATTGTAACTGTGTGGCCCCTGATGCAGTGCTGAGGGCAGAAAGGGTAATTTTTGTCTAGGTGGAAGACACAGAGAAATGTGAGTGAAATAAGCTCAGGCCTTCTGGCAGTTGATACTCAATCCCGTTCTTCAGTAGAGAGCTAAGGAAGCAGGGCAAAGACTGTGGAAACTACAGCACTTAGGGGACAGCATTTGTACTCAGGCAGTTCATTAAGTATCTGGTAAGCCATCTGATAATGGAATATCAAGCTGTAGACGAAGTCAACAGGGCTTAATCAGACAACCAGCACCCAGCCCAGTTGCCCAGTGAGTGAGCAATGAGCAATGTGAAGTGCAGACTAGGGAGCCTGTTTCCCTGTGTGTCAGTATGGAGGGGCAGGCATTATAGCTGGACTGCCTTCAGCCAGCATCAATGTTATGGTGTTTTTCCTGTCTCTGAGAAAGAAAGAGAGGCCAAGGTATGACAAGGTGGGAGAGAAGGGGTTTGCCCTTCTGTCTTTGATGGAAAATGTACCTAACTACATCTAATGCATAAGACAGCCCAACATTGGGACAACTTTGCAGAAAGCAGCATCTGATTTAGAGCAATGATGCCCCTTCTCTGCCCTCCTGTGGCAAAGGAAATCCCCTCTGAGATACAAGGGTCACAGGGCTTTGTGCAGAAGCCTGTAAATCCCACAGCAAACCCCAGGAAGCATTTCAGAACCACCCTTTAATAAACAGGGTAGAATGCCACAGCTGAGGAGTTACTGGATCTGAGGGCTACTGCCAAGCTCCAATCACTCCTGCAGAAGGTTAGGGGAATGCTTGCTGAATGTTTCTGCACCGCACGTTTGATCTCCCGTTTCTCTAGGGTCTCTCTCCCATGCTGAGAGGCTCAACAAAGCTTAAACAGATACTGTAGCCCTGCAGCTCCAATGATGATGGATCGCTGCTTCAGGGCAAAGGTACTTCACACCACAGACCTTACCTTAGTACAGGCAGGGTAAGTAACCTGAGCAGCAATTGTTTCAGAGGTCTGATTTCCAGCTCATTTAATTTAAAGACTCATTACATTTGATTGCCTTTGGATAACTCTTCAAGCGTGAACATGTTCTTAAATGCTTTAAACAGCTTTTCAAGCTGACAGTTTATGGGAACGCATCACTGGTACCTACACTACGCTAGGCCAAGGGCTGAACATTGGCATCTTGGCTCGATTCCCAGGAAAGAGGTAGTCCACATCACCCAGTGAGTCAGATCCCTCACTCCAGCAGCAGCTGCAAAATGTTACCTATCAAAAAGGCCATTCAAGGAGCCAGATTTGACTCTGGCGGCCAAATGCTGAGGCTTGCTCCTCCTATGTTGTCACAGCAGGCAACACTGTGTGCCTGTCAAGCTACCTGTGCCAGCTTTGGACACTGCAGCGGGGTGCCATCAGAAACCGGCAGCTTACACACAGCGATGCTGCTCCTCCTTTAAAATTGCTGTTGGTTTGTGGGGGAGCAGGGGGGAGGAAGAAGTGTGGGATTGAGAAATCTCTCTCTCTGCTCAGAAAGCCAGTTTTGAGAAAGATAGCAGCCTACTTCCTGAGAATGGAGCACATGCTAATGTTGCCTTCACACCCACAAGGCAGGTTAAAGGGCATGTAGGGTTGGGCTCCTTAGGAGAGAGTTGGTCTAAGACTAATAGTTCACTGCCTAAACCTTTCTTCTCTTACACAACCTCCATGGGCAGCATCTCCTCTTTCCTTGTTTCTGCCCACTAGCACTCCCCTGGTCTTTGCGAAGTCCCCAGACAGACGGTTATCCCAACAAATGGCAAGAAAAGTCTTAGTCATTCACAAAAGCCTGAGCTCTGCTTCTGCTGTTAATTGGGGTTCCAACCCAACTCTGAATACTTACAACAGTAAGTTTTGGCAAATTTGTGATGTCTGGTTTTAAAACACAACAAAAAAAGCCCATCATGGCTTTTGTAGTTCACTGTTACTACTCTCTACAATTCCCTGAAAGGAGGTTGCAGCAAGGTAGGGGTTGTTTGGCCCCTTCTCCCACTTAACAAGCAACAGGATCAGAGGAAATGGCCTCAAGTTGTGCCAGGGGAGATTCAGATATGATATGAGGGAAAATTTCTTCACTGAAAGAGTGGTCAGGCATTGGAACAGGCATCCCAGGGAAGCAGTGGAATCACTGTCCTTGTAAGTGTTCAAAAGGTGTATGGATGTGGCAGTTAAGGGGTATGGTTTACTGCTGAATGCAGTGGTGTTACATTAATGGTTGGACTTAATGATTTTAGAGGTCTTTCCCATTGTAAATTATTCTGTAAGATTCTCTGTGAATCACCAGATATTGTCAAGTCATTTTAATTTTTTGTTCCCAGAACAGGTATTAATCAAATAATCTCGCTGTTTGCTAGTTTTGTTCATAATTTATTTTGAGACTGCCATAGTAGTATTATTGTCAATATATCTACATTTAAAAATTTTAATAAAGGAAAGGACCACTATGGAAAGGATGCATAATTCAATACTTCTCTCACTGCTTTTTACAGGTAACATGCTGCAGTAAAAGATCCATGAGGACTAAAATCTGATCATCTGGTTTCTTTGCCCTCCCTGTAGCATGCCTTCTGTACTAATTTCCTGCAAGTATTTGTACATTGTTTTCCTGATATAAATATTGACAGTAAGAAAATATCGAAGCCTTGAATGATGAAAATGCCTCCTCAATTTTAAATTTACTCAAGTATTCAGTATCAATTGTTTGCACTTCCATGCAACCAGCTAAAAACCCCCCACCATATGAATTATTTGAGCAAGAATTGCAAATCAACAGTTCACTAATGACTATCAGAAAAATGATGAAAACTGCCCACAGATTGAGCTTTGTGCTTTCTAGATGGGAAATGATTCACTAATCAGGGCAGATGGTTGAGGGTGCTGGACAGTGGATGCTGCAGTATCTCACAGTCTACCAGTACAGAGTCTACAAGGTGAGAAATGTCAGTGGCACTCATCATGTATGATGCACAAAACATGACTTCTTTACACAATAAAATCTATTGGCTATTCCTGCCCCACACCTTAACTAACACGTTCTTTCCCAGGGTACCTTGTGTGTCTTATACACACATACATACAAAAAATAATTATATGAAAGCACTTTTCAGTAATTAGAAAGGAATATGTTCCCACAAGCCAGACCTGGGGCATTACTCCCTGCTGCTGAGTGTGGAGGTAATGTGACTCCTGCTCTTTCTTCCACCAGAAGCCAACCGATCCTGCAGATCCTCTCCCACGCACGCCACTCCTGCAGGGCTGCAATGAGTCACTCAGATCACCAGCTTCTCAATGCTCAGAGTACTTGTTTCATCTTCTTCATTTGATCCAAAATACCCAGGGAGGTCGATCATCTGCTGCTCTGCCTCCGTTAAGCCAAAAGTAGAATTGTCATAAAAGGCAAACTCAGGGTCCAGGGGGAAGCTCTGGCACTTGTCCCTTCGATACTGGGCAGGGCTGACACTTAGGCCTCTCTGGGAATTATCTCTGCCATTTGAGCCGGTTTCTTTCCGCCACACACCTTTGGGGTTAGGTGAAGGGCCCCTTTTACTTCGGCTGGGCTCAGGCTTCTCAACTGCCTTCTCCTGACTGGCAGGCTGGCGGTCTGTGATCAGGTCCAGCTTCCTCACCAGGGGACCTGCCCTGTGGTGGGGCTTTGTGCCATGGCTCTGTAGTTCACACCCCAGCACAGTGCTGTGGGGCTGATCCAGCGATTCACCAGCTGGATTAGTGTTTCTTGATTTTGGCCGTGTCCTGTCCTCCAGACCCTGGTCCCATGTCCTGGTCCTGGAGTTGTAGAGAGGAGTCTGTCGGGGTGTGAGAGTGGACATGCTTCTCTCTCTGAAAGGCCTGGCCTTTTTAGTTTCATGGAAACTGGCTGTTCTTCTGAACTGCGAGTTTCTGTGACAGCTCCTCTCAGGTAAGTCCATTCTGTTATCCTGGTGCTTGAAATGACCTCTTCTTACCAAGGTTTGGGTAGGGCTCATTGCAGGATTGGCCTGTGAGAATGGAAAATCCAATCTAGGGTGAGAGCCTTCTCCCAGGAACTTGGGCTGACTGGCTGGCTGGTCCAGAAATGGAGATTTGATCCGAAATTTGTTTGCCACTGCCTCCTCTTGGTTTTCTCCGCTCAGGGGAAGCATCATGGTGGCACCAAGAACCGTGTCCGTGAGAGGATTCTGAGAGACATGGTACACCTTAGTGGTCTCCGTCAGGCCTTTCTTCTTCATCTCTTTCAGCTGCTGCTGTGCCAGGCGGTAGCTGAAAATTGGAGGGATTATTTTTTGGGCATTTGGCTGAAAGTTTTCACTTCCAGAGGCATCATCTTCTTGGGCAAATTGGAGGCTTCGCCTGTAGGTTAGGGGAATGTTAACAGGGGCGTCCCCCCCTTCAGCAAAGCTGTCCCGTTGCTTGTTGCCTTGGCAAATGTTCTCCTCATCTGAGTTTTTCCGGAAGCCGGGGGAATGGACAGAGTTTCGTCGGACAGCGGTGCTGCATTTCTGAGCTCTGCAGAGCTTCCTCCAGAGGGTGATAAGAACAGTGGCAAAGATGATGAACAAGCATAGTGAGATACCTGTGATGGTAACTATATTATTTGCTTTCTGGTCCTCTCCTGGCTGAACAGAAGGTGGGGTGGGAGGCTGGACAGCTGTAAGAAAGAGCACACACATCTGTCAGAGCTGCACTGGCAGCAGCATTTTGGTATTTGAGGATGCATACTTTACTACCAAGGAAAATAAACCATTAATACAGTATAGGAAGTTGTCTGCCATTAAAATCTGCTCATTGGAGATTACTTACTACTTCAAACTGGAAATTGATGACTTCAACCTTCACTGAGACAATAATTAGCTACTGGGACAGGCACCCTAGGGAAATCATCACAGACAGAATTCAGATTGTCTGGACAATCCTCTCAGTCATATGGTTTAGCTTTAGTAATCCAGCAGGAGCAGGGAGTTGGACTCTATGATCCTTATGGGCCACTTCCAATTTGAGATAGGCTATGATTCCAACCTGTAATGTGACAATCTCAGAGCTGTCCACAGCCCTGTTTAAACCTCTCACTTGCCCATTCCACCACATTATAGATGGCTGAACCAATCACAAATTGGTAATTATTTTTTTGAATGAGGTCTCAAGCATTTCAGGGGCAATCTTGAGCAGAATACAGCATGGTCAAAAGTGAATTAACTGTTCAAATAGCTAATTTTAGTATCTTTTAGCATTGCCCTAATTTTTCTGTTCTGGTCAGACATCAGCTCCCTAAAGCTAGGAAGATTTTGTTGGAGGACAAGGCTGGTTAATTGCAGATGACAAGAGCTGGCCATGAAGGTGTGAGCTCAAACGAAACGACTGAACAACCCTGCCCTAGCCTCTAGTTTTATCCAGAACCCAAAGCCTTCCATCAGACTGATAGCCAGCTGTAAGACTTGGCAGGTGCTCCTGCCTGCACCACAGTGACTGTCCAGGAATAGGAAATGTGACTGCAGAATAACAAGAACTGGACACCATGTACTCCCCATAATTCAGGAGAACACACACTCAACAGCAAGCTGGTAGTGCAGCTGTTAGGTGGGCAGGATGCACAAATGCACTAATGAACACAGGCCAGAAGGTCTCGGGCTGCTACAGAACAGATGTGCAGGGTGCTGGGAAGGAGATCCCTTCCCTATTTCAGGGCTACCTAACAATTCCAAGTCCTCTAAAAAAATCCTGCCAGTGGATTAACTTTGTGTCACTCTGAGAGCTTGAAATCAGCTCTCAGAACAAGACCAAGACCATTGCCTGCTGAATCTTACAGGAGAATCTCTAAAACTTGCATTCAGTCCAATGGCCCTGTGCCAGGGCCTGCAGCACTCCTGCTCTGGACGCCTGAGCAGGGAGTGAACAAGCTGACCTCAGGGAGGCAGACAGGGCCAGCATTTCCTCTGTTCAGCAACACTGCAGCAGAGCAATTCGTTCATTTCTCATCCTTCTCTCAGTCGTGTTTGCTTATGGCTCTTTTCCAAATGTTCCATTCTCTATTTGTAATGCACACTGTGCTGCATTGTTTGGGGTACACACGTAACAGCAAGGAACTGCAAGGTTCCAAACAGGACTGAGTCCCTATGGTTCACTTCTCCCTGCACCTCACTGGCCCCTGCACTGCATGCTGGCCTTGCTCATTCAGCCATTTGCTCCATCTGCTGGACTAATGACTGCAGAGTTATAGTGGAAACAGAACCTGTCTGCTTCCAAAAGCTGCAGACAGCCGGAGTGGGAAGGGTGAGGTGACACTCCCAGCTTGAAAGTAGGCAGTGGAGAAACTCTGTAAAGTCAGAGTGTCAAATCACTTCTTGAGCAAGCTGAGATTCAATGGGATGAAGTCGTGGATGTGATTCTGTTGTGTCAACTGCATGTGGGAGCAGGAGGATTAGAAATCACGTGCAAGACAGAAGCGAGGTATTTCCTCCAGATGATCCCACGGCAATGGGTGAAGATGCAGGCCTCCTTTTCATCTGTGCTCTCTATGTATTAACCTTTCTTATTAACCCAGAGACCTCACTGGAATCCAGGGATTGTCCAGACCTGCTGAGTCCAACCAGACTGCCACAGGTATGCGCACAGTGTATGCACAGGATGGTTGGAAAAAATCACACACCTTTTACAGCTGCACTTCTGCATGGAAAGAGTGACCCCTCTGAGAAGCACCAGAGACTTGTCACCTCCATGCATGCAAACACAAATCGTGTTTCCAGAACACGCTCTGCACACAGGGAACCCCCTCCAGCGAGCTCCCTGCACCAGGACTACTCTCTGAGCTCCAGAGGTAGGTAGTGAAACTGGCTGGTAATGAGCCAAACCAGGTTTTATACTTACAGACATACCCCTCCAGAAGATATTCAGGAGGCATGGGACACCACAGCTCAACAGCAGCTTTGGAAAAACACTAACAACCCCACTGCATTTTGGTCGTGGCACTGCTGCCCACAGCAGCCTCAGAGAGTCTGGCACAGAGAAGACAACTAGAGCAGGGCTGGTTTAAGCTGAGGACCCAAAGCATCTAAGTTGTTCCTCTCTGCTTTCACTCACAGCTTTACTCAATAAACAAACCTACATGGCCAGCACTTTCAAGTCATTAAAAACATCAGACCTGTTAAAACATTCCCAGTGCTTCATGACCACTGACAACACATAATACCTGGCTCGATGGAATGTAATTTTTAGTATTTTCCATTCACCCAAACTTTTGTTAAATACAACCCATTTCCTGCAGTGTTCCACAACACATTTCAGTCCTGCCTGTATACTTCTGAGGCCTTCATCCTCAAGACACCTTGAAGCTGGTTCAAGCCAACACTTCCATTATAAACATAGTCCTCCCCCCTTCCTGCTCCAGCTGTACATTCTCTCCCCCTGCTGTCCTTTCCTTTTCAGTGGCATAAGCAATGCAGTGGCCATGGAATAAACAACTCCCCACATCCCCAAACTGTCCATTTTTAGCTGCCTCTATTCCAGTTCTACACACTGCACTTTTGCAAGTAGAAAGAAGTGCCTGCAAGCAGCCAAAGCAAGGAGTAGGGCACCGGTCACTTTGTAACAGCTTAAAATATCTGTTAAATTATAGTCTGAGATCCTAGAAGCCTGCACAGTTCCTGGGCATCTTTCCTTCCCCATCCCCACCCCCTGTGGCACCTGTGGGACACAAAGGCACTGGAGCTTGTAGATCAGCTTTCTGTTCTCTGTGGTCCCTTGGCATCAGTACACTCCTTTTCAGCAGGGAGTTTGCAAGAAGCAAAAGTTTTGTGCAGACTGAGCACTAGCACCCTGCTAAAAGAGGGCATTTCTCATGCCCCTCAATGGTGGCTGTCAGCACCCAACTATGGTGCTGGCACAGCCTCATCCAGCCTCACTGGAGGTCATGCGGCTGCTGGAATCCACCTATCATCTTATAGAAGGCTCAGGTCTCTTGTATCTTCGCCCACTTGCCACCCGCCAGCAGTGGCCAGTTGTTACTGGTAAGAAAGGGTTTATAAAGGCTTTACAAAACCTTACCTATTGGCAACAGCCAGCCTGCCCTCTCACAGGCCAGCAGCAGTGGCAGGCTGGAGCACAGGGAGACCTGGCACTGCCACCTCAAAAAACCCACAGAATGGCAACCACAGGTCCCAGCTGGAACCAGCACCCTTTTTCAACTGACTTGAACTTTTTAATATGTTTCCACTGGAGTCTTTGGCTTTCATTACTGAATATATTCTGATAGCCCCAAGATCTCTGTTTCAGGACTTCTCCACTCCCTGACGATCCTGGAGATTTTCAACTGCTTCCATTGCACCCATGGCATTCAGAAATATTATGCCTTGGAGGCCTATCTCCAGTGTCCCACAATCAAATGCACAGAGGCTCCTGCCCTACTCCATCAGCCACAGGAATGTGACAGCCCCCCAAATCAGTATGACTGAAAGAGAGACGGGATGTTTCTATTTAACACTTTGCTTTTGCCAGGGCGGTCACACGACCGGGGGAAGAGGACAGCAGAGCTACATACACACACACTCCTCCAGCGAGCACAGGGAAGTCTCCCTCGGCGATCCAGCGCAGCCTGGTTTTGCCGGCGAGGAGGTGAGGCACTCTCGGAAGCGCTCCCGGATTCCGTCCCCACAGGTAACACTGCATGGGCTCCAGGGCTGCCACTGGCTCCACGTTTCTACAAACACACAAGCTCACAGCAATGAGGAATGTGTCTGCCTTCTTACCTTTAAAGACACAGCCATTTGTCTTCTTTTTGAGAAAAACAGCAATAAATGACCAAACAAAGCAAACAGCAAGACCGAAACAGCAAGCGGCATCCAGGGATGAGCCAAAGCTTCCACTTGTTGTTTTCCTTTTTTCACCCCAGTGTCAGCCTGCAACACAGTGGTCAGTCAACTGGCAGGCAGGTTCTGCCTGGAACAACAGCAAAAGGAAATGAATCCACAGAGCTTTGAAGTGGGCTGGTAATTTATATATTCATCCAATTCCTGCCTGATAAACAGTTCATTACAGCAGGATAACTTGACTGACTGAAGTACAGTTACTGCTGATTTATTTGACTGTGACAGGATGATAAGCCTACAAGGCCTAATGAAATGGCAACATTGCTTTACTCTTTATTTTCTTCCCAGCACACAAGCATGTCATTGAATCATTCATCTGACAACTTACAGGTCTCTATTGGGTTATTGCTTATGATTAGGCAATTAACTCAGGATGAAATTTTGCATGTTCATTTATTTAACTGGAGGCAGACTCAGGTTCTAACACTACATTACAATCTTTTAATGCATAATAAAATCCCTTTTTCTTAGACAACATCGTCATTGAGTGATCTCCACATCTGGACTTCACAGCAGTGAGAACTCAGAGAGAGAAAAATGTGACCATTCCTGTCCCTGTGTGACAGCTGTGACACTGAGGCAGGGCCACAACTTGAAATTCCAAACTGATGCACGAGTTCAGGTGCAATCTTAAAAGATAAAACCCTTTGGGATGCTCCTATGTGTCAGTTCACTTTGACAGAAAAAAGAACAATAGACTACTTAATTCCATTTCACTGCTCACAGATAAAGTAGAAAAACAGCTAAATACATTTTTTAAAAAAGTAGACCAGGTCAAACTTTGCTCTTTTAGATAATTTATGGTGTTGCTACTGTCAACACAAGCCATAATTTTAAATTTTATTACTGCTGCTAGCATGCCCCAAGCCCTTAACCAAGCAATGATATCCAAACACTAGAAAGTGTTGCATGACTGAAAATGCCTTTATGATTTTATGTTTTATTGGTTTCTGTATTGTTCCTAGTGTGTTATTATTTTTAAATGTCTCTAACAAGAATAAATACAGTTGTGTTTCAATAAACATTAAATTGTAACTGCTTTGGGCCCTGTCCTACACAGTTTCGTGAGCATGTCAGCATTAATGTGAGCAGCCTAAGAGTACCAGTGGAGCTGCCCAGACAGTGCACTCAACTGCACTACAGGATGGGGCCCCAGAGTTTGAGATTACACTTGTGCTGCCAGCCACGGCTGCAGAGTGTGTGTGGGTGCACACTCACACATTTGTGTGCCTGCATGCTCAGGACACCTGCCTGGCCTAATGCAGAGGAGAGATGGGCATGGCAAGACACCCTGGTGCTGCTGCGGTTCTAAGCCCACTCAACACCAAGTGAACCACCCTGGCTGTTTGTCACCAACTCCACCACAATACTGCAACATCCAAGATCCCAGGCTGCATTTCACTCTGTGCTCTTCACGCACCTCTCTGCTTTCACCCCTCTGTCGCTGGAGCTGGTGATGAGCCCAGAGGCAGGCTGAGCTTTCAGACTCTTCCTTCAGTTTGCAGCCATGTCAGTTCCCACTGAAGTGCAAAACGGAGCAAGTGTATGGTGTCAAGGGAAAAGAGAATCAGATGCCAAGAAGCAGGTAACTGAGGAAGTTTGTTTGGATAAGGAGTCCCACAAAGGTACAGACCATGGTCAGTTTGCAAAATTACATCAGTTAGAGAGCCAAGCTATTAGTGAGGGCAGGAAAAAAAGATGTTCATAATCAATAGGCAGTTAAGGGCTCATTGATGCCTTCTCAAAAAGACTTCATGGTATCATAATACCATATATATCATAGGATCTCACAACAGTTTTCTTCATATAAGGATCATGAAAGACTCCAGCAGTGCCCCTCACCACTGACAGAGGGGCTAGTTGATAGACCTACCTCCTTGTAGACCTACAGACTCTTTGTGTGAGCAGCTTGGTGAGTTCCTGTCATAACTTCCAGTGCGTGAGCTAACTTGTTTCCACCTCTCCACATTTCCTGCTAGCTTGAACTTCTGTTAATTAAAGTCAGATTCAGAGCCAGAATCAGAAAGCTTCTGGCTGCCTCCTGTGCTAACACTGGTGATAGTGGAGGGTGCTCAACAGTCTCCACATTGATGCCTGTGGGTTTCAACATACAAGAACATTTAGGATGAGTAATTTTCCAACACTGACGTCAAACCTAAGATGTGCCCATTGCTCCAGGGCACTTTTCACTGACTTGGACTTTGGCTAAAGGTATAGAGTTCCTTAGCAAAAACACTTGGCATCCATAGCTTTGGGGCTAAGAAATGTGCCTCAAACAGCAGGAGAGCAAGAAATGTTCCAGCTCTCATGAAAGATGGGAGATTTAAACTGCTGCATCTTGCTCTGCAATCCCTTGCAATTACCAGAATGTAAAATAAAATGAAGCACAGTTTATTCTCCCCCAAGGAAATGAAATGATTAACCTCCATTTAAGACAAACAGATTGAAAGTGCTAGGGGAAAAACCAGAAGGTATGCACTGCAAACTAGCTCTAATAAGCATGAGGTTTCTTCACACACAATTGAGGAATCAATTATCAACGTGAAGACATCTAACTGATGAGTTATTTTGAAATAGCTGACAGTTGGCAGATCTGCCAACATGAAAGATAAATGCAATTAACTGTGTTAATTATTGCTCTGCATAAATTTCTCCCCTCAGATTTCCATGTTCACAAGATTTTGTGCATGCAGTGCTGTCCATCAGCACAGTCAGCAAGGGACACTCAGCATCATCCTTCCAGCCTGACACACATGACAGTCCTAAACACTTCAACCAGGCCAGTGGTGTGGGACAAAATCACTCATTACTGACAGGTTCATTAAAGTATCTATGCTAGCCTAGGGGATTGCAGGATATTTTTGGAAGCTGAGATCAGTTTTTAGGTCCTGAGAATATATTTACCCACATTGTATTGTTGTTTATCTAAGACCCTGGAAAACAGCCTCTCACTCTTCCATGGAAATGAAGCTTGGGTGCGCTGAAATGGTGGCACGTTCCAACAGAGTACTAATTTGGACAATGAAAGGACAAGAATCCCTTTAAAGAAAGAATCCTAGACTCTGGGAAAATTAGAGTCTTTTTCCCACAAACAAGCATTGTTAAGAAACGGGGAGGCACAACCTAAAAATATTTTTTTTTCCAGAAGTTGAGTCTGTAAGTGAGTCTGTAAAACCACATTTATTCCTAATGTGTGGAGATGAAGCATTTACTGAAACAGGAAAAGTGGATGGGGTACAAACCAGCCCTGGCATACCCAGATCCCCTGCATATGCCTGTTTCTAAATAAACAGACAACCCAGGTACAAATTCAGGCAACAGAGCTAATTGGTTCTCAGACTTTCCTACCAAAGAGCAGATCTGATTCACACAGTCTTATTCAGGAAGCAAAGATTAGACAGAAATTTTATATCCCTGCCTGACCTCTAGATGCTCCATTTACTCCTCTCCTCCCTTATGGATCATTTTTCTCTTCAGAAGGTCTTCTCACACCTTCCTCTTTCCTTATCAGGCAACAGCTGCATTTCTTATGCCCTGCCAACATCCCAATAGCAGAAGATGAACAGATGAACAAAATTCATTTGTGCTGTAGGCAACTGCAAGAGACTTCAGTGTAAGTCACACCAAAGTTGAAATTGGTCTCCAGAGTGTAACTAAGAACTGGAAAAGAAAGTTAATTAACACAAGAAATATGAAATCAGCACACCTTTTTCTATGCTTTAGCATTACTGATTAGTATTATCAGTCTTGTCCTGAATGTTTCAAGCAGGATACAGGCTAGAACACGGGACAACCTTCTAAGGAGAGCAAAAGTCTCACTGCTGGGGACACTTAAATCCCAGGTCAGCAAAGCACAGGATTAAGCAGGGAAAAGAATGCGCCTGCGATGCATCTGCTGCTGCATAAGATGATCTAACAGAGTTTCCTACCTCAGACATCCCAACAATCCAGTAAAACACTAGGGAAAAAATAAGCTTCATGTTCCTCTGTGAAACAGTGAAGAGCCCACCAAGATGAATGAAGTGACTCACATCTCACTGATAATTTTTTCACAGACTCTCCAGTCAGGGTCTACAGAAAACTGCACAAGTGCTGTCTCACAATTAATGGATGTATTCCCCACCTTTGAGAGACATATTCACAGTCTTGGATAGCATAAGTTTTTTGTGACACTCGTTCTGAAGCTGATGGCCTGGACTTGAAGAGCTGCTGACCCGGCCCACTCAGAGCCACTGGGAGCTTTCTCCTTCCTACTCCAACCACAAGTCAGATTCCTGTTCCAAAAGTCTGTACTAAACTTGGCCTGAATGAGGAATAAAGAGCAGGACTGACAAAGCACCAAGAATATAACTCATGTCTGATTTATGGAAAATAGATATGGCAAAATCATCTTTTATCTCATCATCTGTGGTTTGGATGAAGATCATTTTAATGATGTAGGAACTTTGATCTTTTACAAAACAATCTCTCTGCTTCGTAACAATAGAGCATATGCTAAATGAAGTAAGAACTGGCTGAGTGACAGATTGGATATGCAACTGTCAACAGAAAACCATCACTGAGTGAGAATGCATTTGGAGAGATTCCAAAGGGATTAGTATAAGGCTCAATGCTTCCCTAGTTGACATGGAAATAAATATAAACCATTACTGAGAAAATATGTCCCTCCTATAATGACGTAAGCAGACAGTGCAGTTGTATGGAGCAACATAGGGTACTGGCTAAGTTAGGATAATTAAAGCAAAATAAATCCTAAATCAACAAAGTGAAAAGGAAGTGTAAGAAGAATGAATGAAAATTGCACCTGCAGGATGGCAGACTCCATACTGAAACAGCTCAAGAGGAGTTTACAGGGCAAAAGTTATGGAAAATTGCATAATGCAATCAGTGGAATGAAAGCAGAGGTAGGGGAAGAGAGAGTGCTACTGATCAAGCAGCATCAGTGAGAAAGATGTCTGAATGCAGCATACAGAGCTGGTACCCTGGCTGTCAAATAAACATGAGTGTTTAAAATAACAGAAAGGGAGACAAACAGAATCAGTAAATTAATCAAATCCTGAAGAAAATGCCTTCCAATTAAAGACTTAATCTTTTCAGTTTGTGAAAAATAACACTGAGAAAAATCTGGTAGAAGTGAGATGACCTGGCTACGCAAATGTCTTTGTGAGGCGAAGACAGTAGATAGGAAACAACTATCAGAAAGCAGCAGAGTAAAATTCAGTCACCAGAGGATGAAGCTAGATTAGCTTTAGTTATGAAACACACAAAGTTTCATTTTTCAAAAGAATAAATAAATCAGAGCATAGTATTGAGGGAAATTACCAGACAAGTCTGTTTAGTGGTGTCTTCAGCGGACTGGGTAACACTCTGGAGGGTAAGTGGCAGTCAGATGCAAAGACTAGCTGTGGGGCTCAACACCAGGGTAACTGAATGAAAAATGACGGCCCACACTGCACAGGAGCCCAGACTAGAGATTCATCACCTCTCCTTGCCTTAAACTTCAGGAAGTCCAAAGCAGAAATTAGGAGACTTGCAGCAGTAGCATGTTTTACACAAACAGCTGTCAGGGGTCTGCTGTAAGCAGGGCACCTCACAGTGTCCTGCAGCAGGGTGAGGGGGCTCAGGGGAGCTCCTTCCGAAGGAGGCAGGAGGCTGATGGCCACCACAGACAGTGCAGGTTCGCTCTGTCTGTCGTGGCTTCAGGCTGATGTGCCCTTCCCAGAACACCCTGCTCCTTTCAAACGCTGCCTGCAGGCTTTGAAGTCTCACAGATACAGGCACAAAGTCAGATGTGCTGCAATCTAATTAATTTCAGGTTGACATTTTATTTACAACTGCATGGTGTGGCTTTGCTTTCATCATCTTTGTAGATGCAATACTCTTGACTTGGCAGCTATTGACCTAACTTTGCTCTTCAAGAGGCATAGCCTGATTCTTTTGAATGTTATTGTAAGGATGGGGCTACTGAGGAGCCCAGGGAAACAGAGCAGACTGCAGGGAACCACTGCTTAATGTAGATCTCATCAATTAAAACAGTCAAATATTGGGCACAGAATCATATCTATATCATATGCTAGTGATTTATCTGTCAGGGTAATTATCTAGATCATATCAGTGTAACATACCACCCAGGTACAGATTAAAATCCAGAATTCCGTCTTCCTTTTTCCTTGAGAATTACCTCCATTAAGAAAATAATATGCTTTCATTTTTAGATAGACTTTCTTATGCCAAAGGAAGAGAGGGAGTGCCAACAGAGAATGCAGATGGGAAGTTAAGATGAAGAGAACTACGTGCTGAGTTTGGCATGCATTGAAAATAGAGGTCATTTTTAGTACAGAGAGTTAATTAAATAGCTAACAGTTTTAGAATTCGTGAAATAGCACAAAATAAGACCACATGATGCTATGAACCTCATTAACGTAGGCTGTGTCTGAGACTGTGTGCTCTGGAGCATGTCCTACACTCCTGGTCTCCTCATGGTCCTTCTAAGGTACCTGTCCTTGAAGAGCAAGGGCCCACATTTTTTGGCTAGAGTTCCTGCACTTTCTTTTCAGGGGAACCAAGGTGGGGAGGTGAAGAAAATTATGCACATCTTAAACCTTGCAATCCAAGCTTTTTGAAGTATGCAGTTGGAAAAGACTAATTCATTACCTATAGACACAAGCCTGCTTCAAATGAGAACATTTACCTTCCAGGGCAATGCAACCTAACCCAACCCAATCCCAATTCCCTCATGCACAAGCGGCCCATCCCTCTCTGTGGCTGCCTTCCACAAATGAGTGATGAGAAGGATATTTGGCTCATCTGCTTCCTCTGCCAGGCAACCGTGGTTTCTAAACTGTCAAACCATGGACTGCCACTTCTAATGCTATAGCTGCATAACATATACATGGTTTTGGCTTCTGCCAAACAGCACTCTCTCAGACCATGCCTGATCATGGTCCAAAGGATTATATGGACCATCAACTGTTCCCAGTTGGCAGATTGTACTATTCTAATCTTTCCTAAGGAAAGATCTGGCTATATGAACATGGCCTATGATCTGCCAGAAAGCCTCATGGTCAGAAAATGCACCCTGGTCTGTCCTAAGCAGCAGACACATCTCTCGAAATGCTGCTTAGAAAACTTGCCAGCTGTCCAAGTGACACAGCTGTGCCTTCCACTGTAGCCAAACCCTGACTCATCGCACCAGAGTTCGTGCATCTAACAGGTAGAGCTCTAAACTTCTACACCAAATGGGTAGAGCAAAAGACACCCATGGGAAGATTCAGCCCCTGTATGTTCAACACCCATTAATCACCCTTGCAAGATGCCTCTCAGCTAAAAAGCTACACAACTACTTAATGTTGGGTACCTGGCTTTTACACACTTAGATGCAGTTAAGACTAATCCTACCTTTAGAGTCTCCACTGGGCCAGACCTACTACAGTAGCTTCTTAACTCACTGAGAGGGACAAGTTTAATTTTCAGCCCGACGAGATAGGTACATCATTCAAAATGCCATAAGTGGTTTTAGTTGGTACCCAGCTTTAACGTAGTGCAGCCTTAAGCTACCGCAGTGGCACTTGTTAGAAAATGTCCTTGTGTATTCCTGTGCCTAACAGTCTATCTTGTTCCCACCTGCGTATGATATTACAACTATTTTGTCTGGTGCAGAAGATCCAAAACCATTACCCATGTTGGCTGGGAAGAGTGCTGATTTTGGCTAAAAGAGGAAAAAAATC
Organism: Irena cyanogastra; assembly: GCA_013397155.1. NCBI lineage: Eukaryota > Metazoa > Chordata > Aves > Passeriformes > Irenidae > Irena > Irena cyanogastra. The sequence goes on along the minus strand of VWZV01008969.1, from coordinate 34,720 downwards.
AGTACAAACCCATATTCCTTTGGATCAGCATACACTCCTTAACTCTTGCTGGAAAATAGCTTCGGTTTGAGAAATTGAGGAGGTCAAAGCAGTATTTGTTCTTCCCCACATCAAACAAAGTGCAATTAAATTCTGTCCTGTTGTCTCCTGGGTGAAGGATGTTTTCATACAGCCAACTTGTTCTTTGACTCGGATGCTTGAGAGCCTCTTTATAAACAACAATTTTTCCACTGATAGACGTGCATGGCGGAGAGATTACGAAGACCTGAACCAAAGTTTTGCATGTGTCTTCTGCTGCCACAACTAGTCTGTATCCAAATTTGTGGAGGAGATCTACAGGTCCTATGGAGGCAATGATGGAATGTGTTTCTAATGATTTCAGTAACACAGTGACGTATATTTCTTGACCAATAGGTGGGCAATCAAACTCTACCCACTGAGACCTAGACAGGGGGATTCCTTTGCTAGTTCTAATGCCCAGAGTCTCATCAGAGTATACTCTTCTGAATTCATAAAGGGCGCTGGTGAATATTACATCCAGTGAAATCACAGTCTTGCTCATGGCACATAACTGCTCATTTGTAAAAAGTCCAACCTGAAGGGAGCTCCCAAGCACCTCTGAACTCCTGTTCAAATCAATGTGAAATACAGGCCATTCCACATGGAGGGTGGACACGCTGCTTCTGCTCCACTGGGCAGCACTGGTGTTGTCACTGGGAGAAACCATTCTGAACAAGAAATCACCAGCACTCTTGAAATGGAAACACTCAAACACCACTGTCCCCTGGGACTGATTTGCTGGAAGCTGTTTTCTTGCAATTATCTCACTGGTGCTGGCATCCAGTAAAAGGATGGACACATGCTCTGCTGTCACATTACCACCACTGTAGTACTGATATTCCACAGACACTGTGTCGTTGCTGAAAGCTACATGATCCGGATGCTCCAACAGGAGATACTCCACTTCGCCGAGAACTGAAAGGAAAAGTTCCACAACACTATTAAGAAACAGACAAATGATTGTTCCTATGGAATTCCTACGGAATATTTTAAAAATGGATATTAAAAGTGGTTCTCAATCTTTTTCAAGTGAACTAGATCACAAAAAAAGAAAAAGTCCTAGCAATTGCAGTTAGAGCTCAACAGCTCTGTTCTGTGCAGGAATGGGATTTGGAGCAGCTCAAAGTCCACTGCAGTAACACATTCAGGAAGGTAAAAACCAGTATTTACAGCAAACCACCCAAAAGATTAACAGAAAACTTAATTTATCAGAATAGATTCTCAAAATTTTCAACTTCTTTCACTTAGAGATTTTTAAACTCCACAGAGGCCAGCTGTTTTCCAGCTTTAGCCGTAATTTAGCAAAAAAGGACAGTGGTTTCTTATGCAGACAGATGAAAAATGTCCTCGAAGTTAAATAGAATAGGAAGTCTGCATGATGCTTTTTGAAGCCTTTTCTCTTGCTCTGTCTTATGAATCTTTCATTTTGCTCATTTGCATCGCAGACACTTGAGTGAAAGGGCTGAAAATAACAGTGATGGTGACTGCAGCACTTTTCTTGTCTCAGATGTGGTGCAACATGTCTAAATGACATCATTTCATTATAAATGGTGCAGTCTTTTCAAATTCACTTCTTGCATGACCATGTTTGTGCAAGGTGCCAAATTATCCTGAGACATGCTGTAACTAGCGATGATATCTAAAGCAATAAATTGGGAAGATCACATTTCCGTTCTTAGCTCAGCTACCTTCTCTGCGTTGCTTGAACCTTAAGGATTTCAGACACAGAAAGGTTATCTGAAAAATGGAAACTGCATACATCTATTCCAGATACAGAATGTGCTGTGAGACATCTTTATTTAATTAATTGTCTGGGGAAAGGCTTCTGAGTCTCAGATAGAAGGTGCCATGGAAGTGTAAAACTTCAGTTAAAGCAATCCTTTCATAAGTAGTATCAACTAACAATACTTTGACTTGTTAAATCTGTTACACATGTCTTAAGATCACCTCAAAGAAAGCTTTGCTGGAAAAACACTGCAACTGCCAAGGCAAGCACTCAGCAGTCAGGAGTAGCAGGACTCATCTCACATAATATTAGACGCCTACTACTCTAAGCTTCAATTTGAGTTAGTCACCTTGGATTCACTTTCTTCTCAGCAGGAAAAATTTTCAGGAAGAAATTCATCTGACTGGGTACAGACATTTACATCTGGGCGGGGTGCAGTGTGCACAAGAAAAAAAGAGCCTATTACTTGCCACCAGCTATAACATGTCCTTAAAATAACCAGCTGTAACCACATACATAAAGTCCACATAAAAGTGGCATGCACAGCCTTACACATATAAAACATATACATACTCCTACATCTATGTACTATAACTCAAGCCTTTAATTTGCATTTCCACAAGACACTGCTTCATTTGGCAGATGGACAGTGCTCATTACCAGAGGGTTCTTTTGTTCTCATTCTTCTGTTGGTGGTCCTATGTATTACTGACTGCACACCATCCAAAATCCATCCTGATAACACAGAATTATTCATTTTCCCCATGGACTCTTCTATTGTGCTCTTATTGTAGTGTATTAGTGCATTAGAAATATTAATTACTTTATCCTTCTAAAATCCCTGAAAAATGAGAGGAGGTCACTATTTGTGTTTAGTGTGTTAGGAACTGAGGCACAGGCACGAAGGCAAAAACTGTCAAGTATCAATTGTGGTGCCCTGTGAAAGCCAGGACCTGTTTTTAAATACAATGGTCCTTCAGACATCCAAAGAGGGATCCCGTTCATCACAGCTGTGGTGAGCACATGGCACCACAGCAAACCTGATCTCAACTTGGACACACTTGAGAGTAAGAGACAGACCCTAAACACCTGTGAAACATGCCCAGCAACACATTCTCCTTGCTCTTCTTGTTTTGGCTCTGTCACATGTGCCTGCCCATATTTTACAGTCCTGTTTCTACTACCATGTACTTTCAGTATCTCTTGGGTACTAACCTAACTCCATTATTGTTACCACAGCTCTTCAAACTCCTGCCCTCATGTCTTTACCTTATAGCTCTTTTATCTTCTGCTGTTCCTTGGGCCACAATTAACTCCAGCACATCCAGCACATTCCTTGCTCAGTGCTAGCATTCCATAAGGGAGCACAGGACAATCAACTCTTGTGTCCAACAATGTTGGGGAATTCTTGCCCTGGCTGGAGCACGCACAGTGTTGTATGGGGCTGGCAAGAGGAGCCAGTGGGAGTTGGGGCACACTTGACCCTTCAGAGAATCTCATCGCTAAGTCACCTGCAAGGATTTAGATCTGGACCAGATCTAGGTCTTTATAAGGACAGCAGAAAGCATGTCCCAGGCCACTGTGAAAACTCTAACAAAGATGAAGTTCCCACAGCTGTGTTAGAGTTTCCCAGTGAAATGGCTGTGAGTTGCCAGGATTTTGTTTCTTTGATAGCGGGCAAAATGATGCATTTCTCTACATGGGAATCAGCTAGATTCAATGTAGCTGAAACCTTAAAGGAAAAGGAAATCAGACCATGGCAAAAACCCAGCATGAAAAATTTCAATTTTAAGCTTTAACCTTACAACAAAAATATTCAAGCAATAGTAATGAAAAGCACTGATGTTTCTACCTAATGCTTTGTTGTCCTTACTCTCTTTTACAACTGTCTTGACCCTCTTGCACTGTTTTTTATTTGGAACGGCTGAGACGAGGAGTAACACCACTCTGTATGTTGGGAGGAAGGACAGGAGGGCAGGGGACTGCTGTGGAGCAGTCCATCAACCCTAAGTGCAGATCACTCAGGAAGTGAGGAAAGTGAGCGTTACTGGAGGATGCTGTTACAGTACTGCAGAGCTCTGGCTGGTGCACCCCAGTTCACAGCATCTTTTCCCCCACTTCGGTAAATAAGAACTTTGTACTTTTGGACAGCCCACATAGCAGTTTTTCACAATGCTCTGAAAGACACCAGTCAGAAAGACACAGCTTTCACAGCAAGCTCCTTCAGCTGCCCCCCAGCCTACTACGTGCCCATGACACTGCTGTGTACCAAAGCTTGGTCTCAATCATTTGGACAGCCAGTCAGGGGCATCTTTCAATGCATTACATTGGTCATTGACAATGGTCAATGTCATTACAATGGTCTCCCATTGAAAGAAGTCTGGCTGTGGTAGCAACAACCTGCCAGAGGAGTCTTTGTAAGAATTTACACTTCAAAAGATTAAAAGAAAAGTCCTTGTTTTCACTGAAGAGCAAGAAGAATTACTTGAGGGTGCTATTCAGATAGTTATTTATTTTTAAGTGTTTTTAAGCCAGCCTGGGTTGTGCTGTTGGCTTGTCAGACATGGGTAACACAGAGCAAAGTAGAACAAAAACATCAGTAAAACTGGTAAGAAATGAGAATACAGTTTAGTTGGATGTTAAGGCTTTTTATGGCACTTCAGTAATTTTCCAGAGCATACTGGATCACTTAAAAAAAAGTCTTGTCTGAAACAGAGAACTGTATAAGTGAAATAGTTATCTAAAATCTATGTACATAGTAATATTCAAAGATACGTATATGCAGAACTGTTTGGAAGCAATTTTGTTATGGGCTGCTCTTTAACTGGAAAAAAGGTGAAAGTTGATACATCTAAAGTTTGCAAAAGAGATTCAGCTCAGTAACTGCACCTCATAATTACTTGCTGTGCCACGCTCTACAAAGTTCATGAATATTAGCTTTTACCTCTGAGTCAATCAGTTGTGAGTGTCTACAGGACTGGCCCACCAAGAACCTGTGGATATGGTAATCATTTATCTCATGTCTTGGCTCCAGTGAATTTAATACTTACCTTCACTGTGGTACCCACTCAGTGCAGTGTTTCTACCTGGGCTGGCTAGCAGTCTTATTAAAGGAAGAAATGGTACTAAAAGCCATAGACAAGAGTCTTTACTTCTACTAGAACCAAGTTCATCTAAAAGAGTCTAGGTTCTCTACATCTTTTAGAGACTGTTCTTGCTCTGCAGCAGAGATGGAGGATGCACAGAGGAATGAGTAGCATACCAGTCATTACTTACAATAATTTTTCTCACTTATACAAGGACAGAAAACTGTGTATGTTTTTGTCCATTTCTCTCTTTTGTAAGACATCTTCAGGTGTTTGATGCAAGAACTACCTGCTACAGCTCATTCCGTAAATGAGGATTAATCACTTCTTTTCCCATGCTTTCCCACGTTGTTCTTACTTCTGCAGTGCACAGCTTAATCCTTCATCATGATTTGACAATGTATTGCAGCTGTCAAAACAATGCTGGCTTTTAAACTAAGAATGAAATTTTCTAAGACATATGAATTGCTTAGGAATTAAGAGTCCCATTTTCAGAATTTCTAATTCACTCTGCAATAAGAAAGTAATTTGCAAGCCTACTTCCTACTTCATACATTCTTGGAAAGGATAAGACATCATACATATGATATCCCTCAGCTTGTAAACATCTTGCAGGTTTCTGACTTGAACTTAGGATGTCCAACTTCCCTCCTTGGCAGCTGATGGTGAGAAGGAGGTGCTTTTTCATTCTACACATATCAGTTGCAGATGGCTAAGAGCTGCTTTCAATATGTATGGATCTCAAACAAGACTGATTGCCTCTGACTACCTGCATAATTTTATGTGACTAAGATTGAATGAGTATGAACATCATCCTCTGACTTCTTATATAGTCCGAGGAAAGAACACCTCTGTTTTACTCAAAAGTTCTCTGGGTGGCAGCTTAGATCCATCAGATGGGGGCTCACTCAGGCACAGGAGGTTGGCTGTACTGTAGATGCTTACATATGAGCCAACCACCCAGGTTCCTTTTCTAGTAATGGAGAGAAACAGGCAGTTTTGTGCACATTTCCACCCATCCTACTATGGATACCTAAACCAGGCTTATCTTCTGTGATGTTCATTAAATATTATGAAATCTAACTGTTGTTTTTTCTCATAGAATGAAGAGGACTCTGCGATTCTAAAGAATCAGAAGGTGTTTATTCTAATAATTTATTCTTATTTATAGGGTTTTTGCTAACAGTTACTTGATTGGTTAAATAACACAATGCTTTTCTACTACTGTTGGATGAGATGAGAGAGTATGTTTTGAAAACACACTTAAGAATAGAATAAACTAAAGTGAAAAACAGCACCTGTTATTTTGAGAACACGAGATGTTTACAAAATTTCTATCAATCCTTTCCTGAGAACATGAAATTCTACACAGAACTGTTTTCTAGGAAGGCAAAGTGTTTCTTCTTGGGAAAATTCAGGCTTGGTGCTGAACCCTTCTAAGATTCACCAAATGTCAGCCCTCATAAGTCTTACAAGAGAGTAGAGTTCCAGTTACTGCTTCTAGCACACTCAGTCTCTTGAAGCTCATGGAAATTTGTTCATTTATCTCGTTCATTTCGCTGAGCAAATTTACATCCGGAAAGAGTCCTGACACTGATGTAAAGGGACCGCTCATGCAAGCTGCATTTTCCACCTAACTATTGCATAAGATCTAGACTAAATTCTGTGTCTATCAGTGGTGGCTTCCACAGCATTTCATTTCCCCAGATCACCTGGAAACACCACCATCCAAAACCACCTTGTGAAAGCACATCACAGTTTTTTGCTTGACAGCTCTAATACTCACCGTAGTCACAGAGCACTACTAACAATAGATTTGAAAAATCTTTCAACATATGTTTCATTCTGACCAGTGAGATCCTGGGTCCTTTTACTCCTCATGTCCTTTTTCAGCTCCAAAGTGCCAACACGTTTTCCAAGAACACCTAAAAGTTAAAAAAATTACAGCTGTGTCAACTTTGCTTCATAAAATATAAGAAGAAAGACATACCATTAATAAGTAAAAAAAAAAATTAACTATTAATTAACATTTCTCTCATTTACTTAACAATTACTAACACTGTATCAATGAATCTGAATAAGCACAGCTACAACTCACTGTACAGTAATTTTCCATCCTGAAATGCAGCTCCTGAGCCAGAACAACAAAGACAGATGACAACAATTTTATCTTTGCACTGCAGGAACTGCTGCTATGGATATCTTATATTATGACCACGGCTCACAATAGCAAAATAATTAGTATTTTATACAAAGTATAACTCTGAGCTCAGCACATACCAATATTGGAGATTTATTGCTGGTACACAATTCATATAGTTTGTCAGCTGCTATCAAGTATGAAAGCAGCTCAGCAGCAAACTGCTTTTTTGGTCATAGAACTCCTCTGTTATTCAGGTCTAGTAATACACTTAGTGATCTTACCAGATTTGTAAGAGATCTATAACTGCCATTCCGACTGATTAGATGGAGAAGGTGCTAACTTCTACTTTTTCCTCCATAATTTTTTAATTTTACATTCACTACAGCCTTTGCTAAGCCAATAGAAATAGACTTCTTTTGGCAAGTTTCCTGTCCATGTGGTTTAAACTAGTCTTTATGAGTCTTGTAACAATTAGATAAAATAGGTTGGAAGTACGATGATAGCAGCAAAACCAAACAGTTTCCTTCAGAAATGTAAGTGGGAGGGATTCTAAAAAGAGAAATTCTACTCAGAGGCTATTTCAAAATATAAGAATTGCTCTCCTGCATTTCACAGGAGCACCTGTAGGTCAGTGTCACTGTGCTCACCATCACACAAACATGCAAGAAAGCTCCTGATCTATGAAGTTTACAACCTAATTTTATGAGAGAAATCTGGCACTGGAGCAGGCAGAATTTAAGAATGAGCAAAACTGTGGAGGATAATGGTAAAACATAGGAACCAGGCATGGCAAATATCATGTATGTCTTTAGGAACCACAAATAAGATATTTCAGCAATTACACTGCTCAGCTTGTTGAACTAAGAGGCAGCAGATGTGTTACTTGAAAGCTTTTTGAACTGCTCTCTGTGCCAAGTGGCTGGAGAGAATAATTTCTAAGAAGAGACTAGCAGCACAGCCTTGCTCAGTAAAAGCCCATTACAACAATAGCTGCACATATCTGAAAGGAATAATCATCATCTGGCCCAGGAACTTGACAGGGCTCCAGAAAGCATTAGATAGGGACAGTGATACCGCCACCACCCTCAATTTCACTTGATACGCTGTAAATTACAGGAAGACAAACCTTGTGCCTCAGGAGAGGGGCGGCTGCTGACAGAGGGCGGCGGGGAGCCAGCCTGCCTCCAGGGACAGCCGCTCCCGAACACCTCTGGTTGCCGGCAGCAGGCACAGAATTCCTTGCCTGTATCGTTATTGATCACTAATCAGTTAATCGAATCAAGGAATCAAAGTAGTCCCAAGAAGAAAAAGCGGGTTTTGTTTTAAAAAAAACAATTGTGATAGATAGAAAGATAATTGTGTCTTGGCCTCTAGAGTAAACTGCTCAAAGAAAACTTCAAGATATGTGGTATTGCTGTGAACTGCCCTAAAATAAAGGGGGGGGNNNNGGGGGGGGGGGGGGGGGAACTGCCTTGTGGGCCACTGCCGTGATTGTGCTGGATAACTTTAATGGTTCCTTTCCATTCCTAGCTCTCCTAGCTGCAGATTTCTCAAACGGCTTTTACAAATACTTCTTTCAGAAAGTCACACATGACAGATGAAATTCAAATAATCCTAATCTCAGTCTAATTAGCAACACACTGCACAGAGGAAATGAAGCTATGGAAAGGAGAATAAATGCTCAGGAAAAAAGAAAAAAGCCTGTGTAGGAAAGCACTCTTGAGGTAGTTGCCTTACATCTTAATTTGCACATCAGTCCAACCAAGGAAAAAGCAGCATGGTTCGTGAGACAGGGCGCCAGCGGGAGGCACAGGGACCAGACCTGACTTCTGTTCCTATTCCTGCCACTGCCAGACTTAATGTCAGCAAACTGCAGCATTAATCTGCTCCCCTCCTTTCCACCCCATCTTTCACGCTCTGTATTTATAGCAAAGACTTTTCAGGACAGAGGCTCTTTCTAACCAAGCCCGTGGATGCAGCCGAGCGCCAGAGCCCTTGGGTGTTCCGGTAACACCAATCATTCGTCACACCAAAACCTCCTTCCCTCTCACCCTTCCTTCTGCGTTATCTTGGCTCCCTTGGGAAAAGATTGCGGCGTGCAGTGCGGGTAACACCCAGGCTACAACTGGAGTATTTGAAACTGTACCAAAACTAACTTCCAATTAGTGAGATCAGGTACCTCTGGAAGCCTAGCCCGGGGCTACTTCACCCTCTGCACGCCTCTGCAGCAACTGGATTGCAGCAGGAGCCCTCGCACCTCACACGCATACAGCTACTTCGGGCTACCGGCTGCAGTGCAGCCCCACCTTTGAACAAAGCTGCAATTAAATTGCTCCATGAAGCCTCCCTGAGTTCTTGTACCTTTGCTAGCTGAATTCCAATAGCACCTCTAAATGCATCGCCAGCCCATTTCTGGTGTAGTAGTGCCCCCGTACTCCTCTCTCTCTGCACAGGTTTGTTCCTCTTCCCTCCTTCACTTTTCCTTCCTTTTGCCTCATCTCAGTTTTGGACAGGCCTTCCACTGACCTCTAAGTTCAGTTCAGAATTTTCTTCTCTCCTCTCTATCTTCTCTAAGCCAATTTCTTTCTAGATTTCTTCTCATTTTTAGGTCTTCTTCCAAATTCTCCATATATTTGCCCCCTGCTCAAATATTTTTCACACTCATAAAATTTTACTTTTTGAAGTAGACAGTACATTTAAATGGTTTCTACTCTATTCAGATCTTCTACCTCAAGTTCATCAACTTAATGACATGAAAAAAGATGGAACGGAGAAGGCTATCAGACTTCAAATAATTGGCTTTTTTAATTTATTGCTCTCGTGGACAAGCATGAACTGAGGCTCTATTGTGCAAAATGCAGCAGAAGCACACCAACATGAAAAGATGCTTTCTTCTTCCAAGAGACAGTGTAATGGGCTGATTGGAAGTGGAAGACTTCCTCTCCAAAGGGAATTTGAAATGACAGATGAGGAGGGCATAAACCATAAAGCGCTTTGGAAGCGAAGACCAAGAGGCTTGTGTGCAACGCAAGTGACACAGGAAAACTTGGGAGTCCCTGCTCTGCAGCAGATTTCCTGTGCTATCTCGGTCACATCTCTTAGTTTTCCTGTGGCACAGCTCTCCACTGGAGACTGTATCTCGGTATCTGGTATGAGGGCTACAAGAATAAATCCTCATCAGCTGTGAGGTTTGCAGGCACCACAGTGTCACTAGCCATGTAAGAGCCACACGTGAAATTTGAAATTGTACTTACAATATTTTTTGCAAATATGTAACAGAATAGGCTCTAATACTGCCTATTAAAATCACATATATTAATCTATTCAAAAAATGTCCCCATTTCCCTACATTGTTAAAACCATAAAATATGTTGGGATCATTTTGGTCTTACAAAAAAAACCCCTAAAATAAACCAAACAAACCAAACAAATAAAAAACTCCAAGCCAACTGGATTTATGAGTTCTAGCATTTTTGCAGCAGTATCCAAGGCTGCAGTGCAGACACGATGTTTCAGACACCAGCCACCTCTTCTGAGAGCTGTCACCTGCTGATTTAGCAGTTACCACCTTCACCAACTGCAACAGAACAGCATCCAGCGCCTACTCCCCCTTCATTAGGGAGATGAGAGGCAAATAAGCCTTGTAGTTAATAGAGGGCCATCAGGATTTAATCAGACACTCCATGACCAAGCATGGAGTTTAATGAGAACAGAAATCCATGGCACTCAAAACCTCTGTGCTCTGGAGCCTCATTCATGCAGAGAAGTGGCACTGATGGATCCCATATTTCACCTGCCCATAAGTACCCTCTGTCCTCTTCCTCTCTGCAAATCCCCACCAAGAGCTGAGCCCACCCCTGCCCTAGCTCCCATCCTCCTTCAGCGACAGGCCTGTTCTTGCTCATCTCTCCTCTGAGCACAGCCCTGCTCTCTCCTTGTCCCATCAACCCCACAGCTGCAGGTGAAGGTGGACCCAGCCACGGCACAGAAACCCCCCTGACTCAGGACACACGTGAGAGCAAGGCGGGAGAAAGGCTTGGGAAGGACTGTGTGTGGGGGCGGTATGGTGTCAGGCTGAGGAGTGATCCTCTTGAAACCAATCTGCCCCTGCCCCAAGCACTTTCCCAGGCAGCAGCACCTACCCCAGGCACTCTGATGGACCCAGCAACTAGCCACGGGCTGGATATTTATTGGAATTAGGGAGGAAAAAAAATCTTTTATGGCTGTTCTCTAGTAAACATTTTTCAGTTGTATTTGCAGCCCAAAATCTGCACAGTTCTGGCTACGTATGAGAGGCTGATGTCAAAACAGGCAACAGACAGAAAAGCCTGAAAGTCTCGAAATGCTCCCTACATTTCACGAGCAGCACTAACAGCAAAAAGAAATGTGTATCTGCAACATTTCCTCAAATGGATTTCTTAATATTTTATCTGTATGTTGGAAAAGAGATTAATTATTTTCAACCATCATACGCTTATTGCAATGGGATTAGGCAGCTATTGAAGTGTTACCACCTGCTGGGAATTTCAGAACCTCCTGTATAATCTCTCCACTTTGACAGTAAAGAGAGAACACCTCAACTATGCATCACATTTTATCAAAATCTAATCACTGCTGACCAGCCAGAGTGGTCAGGGCCAAAAATACACCACTTCTTGGAAGATATTTAGTTTAGCCAGGAAAGTGTCTATGTGATGTCTGCCACAGCAGGGGGCTGGAGCTGACATCCTCAAAGGCATCTTTTATTCCTATTTACACATCTGACAATTTTACATTGTTATCAGATAATGACTTTATTAAAATTATGCATCTAAATTCACTAGGTTGAAACTGACAGCACCAGATCCTTCGTGTGCAAGAAAAAAACCAAAAATTAGCTGGTAAAGCCTATTTTCATTAATATTTGGGGTCAGACCTCACAAAATCCTGAGATTTCTCAGCTCCTTTTGATATTAACATAGCAATTCAAGAGGAGGCTGGTCAGCAACATCTGTCCTTTGAAACTGAAGGGCTTACAATAGACAGAGTATAGGGATGATATTTACTTTGGAAAACGTACAGTGAAAATAAGTTTATTAGGCATAAGGAGATTTGGGAAGGTGTTCGAGCAATAATAAACAAAGAATGCAAAGAATCAAATACATTAGATGAGCGTTCATGGCATAAGGGCAGGAATGCAGCCATCCATTCTTTCCTTCCCCCTTCAGAGTTTCTTTAAAATATATATATATATATACATTGTCCACTGTTCCTGGAATTCCCTTTTTGGTGGAGTTTATAATGAAGATCATCTTATGGAGAACATATATAGAACAGCTGATACAATCAGAAGTTTGTTAGAGAAGCAGGTCTGAAATAACGTGAAGTATCAGTATTAAAAAGAGAATTGGGAAGCTTTCTCCTACGATTTACCCTGGGTTTGCCGCGCACTCACACGGCTTCGACCTGTCTAGCGACTGATATAAAGTAGAAATCACCAAACAGACTGAAAAGCACTAAAATTATTCCTATCTATTACGGACTCGGGCGGGGAACCCGGGCAGTCGCTCCCCGTGCCGATGCTCCCGAGCGCTGGAGCTCCCGGCGGGACGGCCGCTGCCTCCGGGGCAGAGGCGACCACAGGGAATACCTGGGCAGGAGCAAACCCGGGACCTGCCGGCACTCGGGTGTTTTAAACCACCTCCAGGACCGCGCGTCACGGCGATCACGGCGCGATCCCGCTGCACCGCTCGCTCCGACCGACGGCTCTCCCAGCCCGTGCCCGCCGGCTCCGCGCCGACAGCCGCCCCCCGGCCGGCTCCGAGCCCGGGGCAGCCCGGGCTCCTCACCGCCCCATCCCTCGGCACTCAGCGACCCGCCCGCGCCCCGGGACCGCCAGGCTCGGCTCCCCTTCCGCCCGCCCCATGCTCACCTCCACGCCGCGGGCGGAGCGGCCGGCGGGTCGGGGATAGAGCGCGGTCCTTCCCGCGGAGGAGACGCCGCCGGCGCTGCCAGGAGCGGCGGGCGGGCGCTCANCGGCCCAGCCCGGCCCAGCCCTGCCCCGCCGCAGCCGCGCCGCCCTCACACGCCCGCCCGCCGGGCTGCGGCGGCCCTGCGGGAGGGGAGATCCGTGAGGGGCACGCCCGACCCGTGTGCGCCCCCGGTGAGGGTCCTGGGGCAGCCCCGCAGCTCCCCTTACGATGCGTGCGGTTCGTATGGCAGCAGTACGAGGAGCGGCTGAGGTCACTTGCTCTGTTAAGCCTGGAAAAGAGAAGACCGAGGGGAGAGCTCATCGCAGTCTACAGCTTACTCACAATGGGAGAGGCAGACACTGATCTCTGCTCTGTGGTGACCAGTGATAGGACCCGTGGGAATGGCCCGGGGTTGTGTCAGGGGAGGTTTAGGTAGGACGTCAGGAAAAAGTTCTTCACCCAGAGGATGGTTGGGCACTGTAACAGCTCCCCACGGGAGTGGTCACAGCACCAGCCTGACAGAGTTCAAGAAGCGTTCGGACAATGCTCTCAGGCGCATGTGTGACCCTTGGGGATGGCCCTGTGCGGGGCCAGGAGCTGGACTCAATGATCCTTGTGGATCATTGTGGATTTTCCAACTCGGCATATTCCGTGAAAATCACTCCCCTCCCGCTGGGCGTTGGTAGAGGCAACCTGCCCAGGCACGGGCTGGCAGGTCGGAGCCAGGCTGGTTGGTGACTTAGGAGGAGTGCGGCAGGCAGGCAGGAGGCCGCTCTCCAGAGTCAGCTTGCAGCAGTGGAGACGGAGCATCAAACAGCGAAGAGCAGCAGCAGCTCCTTAATGTGCCCGTCTGCAGCTGAGGGCCACATATATGTGGCTATTTGTCATGTCCAGTGTTCATGGGTAATGTTCAGGGACTGTTGTTACATGATGAAACTATCCTCGTGCAGAGACTTTGTTAAGAAAAGCCCGTTCCATCCATTTTTATGCAACAGACTAATTTATCTCAAACTGTTGTTAAATTTATTTGCATGAAGTTTATGATTTAAATACAGACCGGTGGATAGCTACATGCCAACAAAGATAGGAAAGGATTTTAGGGAGCATTAGACATTAGACAGTGCTACATGTAATGAATTTTCCTGCTTTCCCTTATTCATTTATGCTAAGTGTGGATATGACATAAAGGCCCAAGAAGAAGGAATTGTCAGCTTTTGGTGTTCAGAATTAAAAACAGACTAAAAGGTCCCTCCTAGTTAACTTGTATCATATATATGACTGAGAAAATACAATTTCCACACAACATGGGTATCTCTGCCCCAAGTGAGTGTTGAGACCAAACAGCTGCTTATGGTTATTGCCCACTGCTGTCGCTGGACTCTGATCAACCTGCTGCTAAACCCCTTTTCCATATGCTAGCTGGGGTCTGCGGTGGTTGATGCTTTGCAGCCACACTGCCATCTGGAGTACTGACAAAGCCTTTGGGAGAGCAAGATAAACCCTTGCTGAGGAACTCAGACTGTATTCTGGACAGCAAAAATGGAACTATTTGTGTGTCATAAAGATTTTCTGGGCTCTTTTAAAACATTTTATTTTAGACAATCCAAATTCTAAATATTCTCCTAGTTTGTCTTAATAGAAGTGTGTACAATTGAGAGTTTTAAACTTGCCTGTCTTGTATTGTACTTAAGATTTTGTTTGATGTTTTGGAGGATACAGACACATGTGTATTCAGTCTAATAAATGAAGGATGCTGCATTTTTTCACCAGACACTTGCAGCTTACATGGCCTGTTACATGTCTTGTGGTGAGATTGGGCAATGCTTCCTTTGAATGCTGAGGAGCTTCCTGTGTCCATGTCTGGTCCTGGTCTGTGTGACTGACAGCAAGAATTCAGCTTCAGGCAGTGCCACTGTAGAGGTGCTAAGTGCAGAGGTGTGCAGTCTTGCCAGAACCATCTTTCCCACTGATCATGGAAGGTACCAGCTGACACAAGTGAATGCACTGTGCCACTGGGTCTGGTTTGAATGAAACAGGAAATAAATAATGCATGGTAATAAAGAAAACAATACTCTAACTACATTCCAGATGATGGAGAAGCTCAGAGAAGAAAAAGAGTGAGGTGAATTAAACATCTGCTCTGAAAGGTCTGCTCAAGTCCAAGACTGAAACTCCAGTCTCACTTGCTGCCTGTATTTAACATCTGAAAAATCTTACATTGGTGAATCTATTGCCAGGCTTTTTTCCACTATGAGCACAATCTTTTGAAGATTTCATCACTAGGAAAAAAATCCTTTTCCTCTGTTGTAATGCAGAAGAGAAAGTAAAGAAATCCATGCATCAGGAAAGAGTCTGGAACAAATGGCAAGATGTTTTACTTGTATCACAGTATTTTGCACTTATTATAGTGCCTTTGATCCAATGGCCTTGCAGTATTTTATGAGTTACGAGTGATCTTTGATCTTTTGTTTCCCTGTGCCGATGAAAAAGGCTTTGCCTTATTTTCTTTCTGCCATAGTAAATGGATTTGCTGACATTATGCTCAAACCGTAAAGTCAGAAACAAAGCCAAGACAGCAGCTCAGGTCACTGCACTCCCACTCAGTGCCTTCTTTCAGACCTGTATCGCCTTTGTGTCAACACTTCCAAAAGGGGACAGAGTCCAAAAAATGGTGATTAGAAATCACAAGTCGCCCCTGTGATTGTATGGTGGAAATTGTAAAGACCCCAGATAACAGGAGGATGAGCACAGGATAAATAGACTACTTTATTAAACCCTTTGAAGCACAGTGGATTATGTTTGCACATAATACACCTGCTGTGATGCTGAGGACTAAGATCTGTCTTTGTTAACATGCCATCCAAATTTCATCAGGAACATATTTTTCATTAAAATACTTCAACGGAGCTGGTCTCTGAGGCATCTGGCTAGCGGTGGATAAAATCCTTGCCATTAAAGTTGGTCTCCCTGGAGAGCGAGAAACTAATAACAGAAGGGACGGGAGAACAAGGGAGCAGACGAGTACCCATTTATCCCACAACCAAAACGTTGAGATCTAAATTAAGTTGGACACTGAAGGATACAAAGAGAGAGTAACCTTTAATTGCTGATCTCTAGCACCAGCTGCCAGCATAATAAGCCAGCAGGGAGTGCAGACGGATCCCACCTACACAAAGATCCCAGGTAGCTGCTAGGCTGAGGCAGCTCGTGTGGCTGAAATGTTGAAGATAGCCATGGCAGGAAAGTCTAACAGGAAAAAGCTTCATGGCCCCTAAAAATGGAATTATGTGTTCTCCAGCTGCTGTCAGCTGAGCAAAAATCACTTGCACGAGTGGTGAGGGGTGGTGCTAGAGGCTGTGGGCAGCTGCCTCTGCTTAGCCGGGCCGGAGCAACCACCTTGACTGCAGCCAGGAGCTGAAACTGGTCTGCTTGATTTTACCCAACCCACATTAAGGGTACTTACATGAAGGGCACAATCACCAGATTGGCTGTGCTGGTGGTTTTCAGTGGGCATAAGGTGGTGTGTTGGTTTCTGGCTCTGTCCCCACTGCTTGCACAGTTGGGCTGGGAAGGAAATGTCTTTTTCTTACGTTGGCAAAGAAACAAGATCATGTAGTAGCACATATTGTCCAGAGACCACCAGGTGTGAAAGCAGAATGGCTGGCTACTAAATTCCCTCTCTGCTGTGTATAATGGGGATAGATGTGACATTGTGTGTGATTTTTATCTCTGCAAAATATGCTAAAAGCCTTCTCTTGCTGATATTAAATTGACGTCAAGCTTCCTACGGGGAGCAGTAATAATAAGCAGGCAAGCTGGAGAAATCTGTTTGCCCTCCCCACACTGGTAAAGGAGATTTAATTGTGAAAGCCCCAAAGTAATGCTGGCTAGGATACAAGAGAGTCATCTGTTACAGAGAATCAAGGTAAGGGCCAAAACTGTAATTTAAATATTTGGTGGTTTAGGGGGAAAATTCAGAAAGCTTGAAAGAGTGAGAAACTGAAACATGTTGTTTTGGAAATTATATCTCTGCATTGTTCAAGAACATTTCTCAAAAAAAAAAAAAGAGAGGTTGCACTGCAGTCTTGGTTGGAGAGCTGACAAGAATATGAATAATTTAATGACCAAAGGCATTTAAATTAATAACAATAAGTAGGAAAAAAGTGCTAAAATTGTCAGAAATACAAAATCAGAAATATAAAGCTGGTAAAGAATGTAAAAGAAGATGAGATCTGCAGTCAGCAATGCTGATTTACAAAGATTTGTCTATTTAATATAAATTTGAAACGAATTGTTGCTATTCTACTGCTATGTGAAAAATTTGACTAATCAAGTGGAGTGCAAAAGAAACACTGATGTTCAATAAATATTTCTGTTCTGAGAGGTGAATATTTCTGTTTTGAGGTGAAAAACAGACGATAAAGTCATGTTCCAGATTGGTAATAAAATACTTCATGTACCAATGCAAGCCTGAGAATGCAAAATAAGAGCAGCTCCAGTTAAAGAACTCAAAATCAGCAGCTCTGGATAAACTTTCATCCAATAGTTTTTAATATTATTTTCCCAATCAGTTGGTCTGGAGATGCTGTGGAGGTTTCAGATGTCTGGATGAATTACCATGTGTGTGTTTTCATTGATTTGGTTGGTTTTTAAAGAGAGAACAGCCCTGATTCCAGAAACAGGGATGGAAAAGCTGATAATAAAAGAGGGAGTATCATCACCAATACCACTTGACCAACTTGACAGAAGTTGGTGGAAAGTGTATTTTAGATAAATTTACAAGTTTGGTGAGTAAAGGAAGTAATGTTATAATGTAATAATACTTAACATTTCCATAGAATATTTGGATTCGTAAGATCTGCTATTTCCATGAAGGATGCTTGTGTAGAATTAGCACATTTATGCTTTAAAAGGATTAGATGTTGACTAATTGATTTCAAAATGTTCTTTTAATGTGCAATTTTCATGGAGGATATATTAGCCTAAGGATTTAAACACAGATTAGGCTTTAGCAATTTAAAAATTTTTCAGAGACCTAAAAAAGGATGTAACATCATAACTACTCAAGTTTTCAGGTAACACACAGATTGGAAGAATCTGCAGTGACAGTAACTTCAGAATTTACCAATCTCTGAGTAAGCTGGGCTTTAGCCAACAATACCTGCTTTAATATAGCTCCCATAAAATGACACATCTAGGAACAAAGACTGTAGAACTTTGTAGGATGTGCGGCTCCCTCCTGGGGAGTCATTACTGTACAAAGATCTGGAGATCAGACAGAGTTGTTAGCTAATCTTGAGCTCCCGCTGTCACATGCATGAATTCGTGCTGCTGCCCACAGGTTTGGAGCAGAGAACGATGTCACCTTACTTTGACAAATCTGAGCTGTGTGCATGGGGAGTGAACTGAGCACGAGCACAGGTTCAAGCACATGTTTGATAGCGTGGGAATGCCCTCTGTGGGCATGGCTGGGGGTATAAAAACTGAGACAACAAATTACCTCTGCAATTAACACTTTTGCTGTAGCTTTCCTTGGCCCAGTGCTGGTGTTCACAATTTATGGGGGCTATTAGGTAACTATGGAAAGCCTTTGGAAGAGCGGAAAGAAGAATAGCAAGGTGGGCAAAAAGACCCCACATGATCAATGTTTAAGAAACTGTTATATTCCAGGAGACTGGGCATGACAGGAACTCATGCTTCATAAAGCACTTATTGAATATTAGGTCTAGCAGCTAGAACACAAAGCTAAACACATTCTGATTGTGTACAGCAAAATAATTTTTCCAACAGGTAACAGTCACTGGAATAATCTGCCAAGGGCTGCAGTGGGATTTCCCAGAACATCCAATCTCCTGTTCCTAAAGAGGAGTTCTACCTCAAACACAAATTAAATAAGGGAAGTCCTACAGTTTCTGTTACCCAAGAGGTCAAGTGAGATAATCATTAGTCTCTTCTGGCCTTGTAATTTATAAACAGCGTCCTGGTGGAAAAAAAGAATTATCCTAATCTTGGACTTTCTCAAAACACCGAGGATAAAACAGTAAGAATGTAGAAAGATCAGAAACAGTCACTTTGCAAACAGTTGTGCCTAGTTTGATATTTCCACTGGAAAGACCAAAACATTTTGATTGTCACTCCAGAATGTGTTTTAAGCTCTTCCTTCTCCCTGCCAGAGCTCAGCCATACCCAATACACTCATTTCCAGAGCTGCTAACTAGTAAATATTTGATAATCACAAGAAAGCCTGGGTTTGAAGTCGGTGGGAGTTTGGCTGTTCTCATCTACTGGGTGGATGAAACCAGATCTTTGCAATTTAAGGACACACCTCAAATTCTCTGTCCAATGCTAAGTGAAACTCGGAATTATGCCACACACACACAGAACTGCTGAGCCTGGCTGAAACAGCAGATGTTTCTCATATCCCATGTCCAATACTGTTATATTTAGGCAACATTTAGAAAGAATTCTACTTACATGATGTGAGTCACTAAACAGGACAGTAAAAACACCATACCAGCAACAGACACAAATGTATTCTGTGCAACTATGCTGGCTTTTTTTCCTCTTTGTAAAAAGAGAGTGCTTCACACAAAATGTATCCTGCAGGGTTGGGTTTTTTTGTTTGTTTGTTTTTTGTTTTGTTGTTAAAAGAAAATAGCAACTCCTGTCTTTTAGTTTCTGGGAGTGTTCAGCGTGTATGAAGCAAGTGACAAGGAGCACTGATTTGACCTTTGGCTTGAAACATACAGTGAAACAGCATTTAGGTTAGATCAGTCCTCACCTTTACAACTTCCTGAGATAATACTGATGATAATACAAGTATGTAAAATACTTGGAATTGTATTTCAATGCAAAAAGTCTAGTCTGAGCTTTGTGGTCTGAACAGGACTAGATTCACATCAACTATTCCATCAGTACCAGCCTCTTTTACCTTGAAGTTGCTGTTCATCTCTGCTGTGAGCATGGCAGAGCAGGGTTTAATGTGCTCTTTCATCAGTAGAAAACTTGAAGTCACAGCATTCAGAGTCCAGTGGGAAAGCAGGAGACCCCAGATCCTACCTGGTCTTTGGTGTGGAGCAGGGATATGAAGCAGTGCAGTTTCTGTCAGGCCTGCCTCTGCATGAATGTGTGCTAAGTAGCAGGCTGTGCGGTTTTCTGAAACTTAAGATGTCTCAATCACTCCTAGAATTTTTGTTTTGATGTGTATTTTTGGTTTGTCTTTTTTTTGTTTTTTTTTTTTTAATAATATCTTAATTCTAAACTGCAAAGAAAAATTACTCTCAAGCCTGCTGGACAGGACAACTACCTGGGAGGTGTCTGGGAGGACAGATACTTGGAATTCTGCTCCAATTAAAGTATTTAAATAGATCTTTAAAATACAGACAAATGTTGCCAAGAGACATGTCTAAAATATTCTCAGTATGAATACTTGTAGCTCATTCTTCAGAGAACAAAATGATGGTTGAAGTCTTCCCAGCAGGTAACTTGGAACTACAGGGTCTTGCATTTCACATGAATGCCTGAAGGGCTGAGAGTTAGGATGAAATGGGAACTGCTGTAGTAGGAGAAGGAACGTAATTGTCAGATTTGTCAATCGAACTCAACAGAAAATACATTGGTGAGGGAGTTCCTCCTAGAAAAAACAATGATTTCTTAACAAATCCACAAATAAGCTTGAACTGCCTTTTCAGTAAGCATTTTGAAAGACCTGTCCAGTTGCAAATGAGTGCCTCCCAGGCTTCAGGAAGCAGGAACCTCTACTGTTGGCAACACGCTCCTACTGTCTCCCACTACTGTACTCATGAATTCAGGGACAATACTTGCACTAATTTTAGAAGCAAAGTCAGGCTGTTTGGACAAACCATAGAAGTCCTGTTAGAAGAACTGAGCATCAAAGAGTTTAGCTAATCTGTATGCACCCGCCCACCCATATATCCATCCACATGAAAGATACATTTCTGAGGACTTCCAAATGCATGTCCACATATACTTTTCAGAAGAAAAAAAATTTGCACTTCAGAAATATGGTCTGGATTAGATCCATGTTTCCATAGGCTGAATGTAATTTTTCTGAAAACAAAGGCAAAGGAGAAACGGAAAAGATGTACAGATTCCTGTGGAGTGTTTTCCTGTCCGAGGTATAAAAAGGCCCATGTTTTCAAATGAAAAACATAATCATCATTTAAGACTGCTCCATAAAAAGACAAGTACTATTTGTGTAGGCAGCCCTGGCAAAATGAGGTAATGGTCATATATCATGATACAAATATCCTAGGAATAATCAAAACAGGAAAGGTTCATATATGCACATTCTGTATTAAATGAATATAGTATCATGAAAGCAGTCCTATAGGTAGACACCTACAGTTTGACTGTTCTGGCTGGGATGGGTAACAGGCTACTAAGCATCAGAAGCAAGGCCTTCTAATTACATTTAATTCTGCCCTTTAAATCAAAACTAAATTGTACCCTTTTAGGTACAAAGTGAGACAACAAAAATATGATGTGCTTTAAAAACCTGACCTGTGGACCCACAAGATTTTAATGTGTAACGATTTTAAAGCATTTAAAACATTTAGAAGGAAAAAAACTCAACAGAACAATCTATTTAAGAAAATGTTTTAATTTTTCTTACTTTCTAGTAGCCATTTTCTCATGTGTCTGTTTAAATTCTAAACCAGCAATACAATTTACCCTACGCCCTTTTTGTCTGGAGGAAAAACAAAGTCAAGGAAAACTCGAAAAAGAAAAGCTTGAGAAGGTACCATTACTCTAAATAGGCTGTATTATTATTGCTTAATTAAGATAATGAAACACTCAGGGCTGGAGGAACAGAGGCTGACAGTTTACACTTGGAATTTCCTCTCATGCTTTGCTCTTCCTGCACATGACGTGCCCCCTTGTGGGGAGAGGTTCAGGCCCACAAACCACTGGCCTTCCATGACAGGTTTTTATTGGGCAAAAGAAAAGAGTTGTCACAAAACAGCTTTTTGCTTCCAAATGTTTCACTTTTCAGTCCCTCCTTCGATGTGTGGTGCTCGGTGTACTTTGCATGGATCTCTCCTGTGGGTTGTGGGGAGGATGAAGGAAAGCAGCAAACTGTAAGGCTCCTGAAGAGATGACACCAGGTGACTAACACAGAGTGGAACTGGTTCCTTCAGCCATGTCAAAGACATAAGTTTTAGCACCCTCGTGGAGCAGAGGAGAACTGCCTTAAAGAAAGCATTGCATGAAAGTTTGCTTGTGACAAGAGTAAGAGGACACAATTCCCTGGATATAAAGGACATCGTACAAGCCACAGGCATGATCACTGTAGGAATCTCTGCACTGAACTATGTCTTAACTCATGCTATGTTAACACTGAAATAGTTCTGAAAATATCTTCAGGCTCATATTAAAAGCCTTTTTGTCCTTTCTTGTGAAGTTGATCTGGCCATCACAATCAAAATGCAGTTACCTTTATGCTGTCCTTGCCCATACCTTGAATTAACTTTATTTGTTAAAAATAGTCACTTCAAAATGCCAAAAATTCAGGTAATGTGGATCATAAACATCCACTTAACTGTTATTATTATGACAGATCTTCAAGTAGTGTAGCAACTCCACTGGAGTTATGAAAACCGAGGCTATTATATTGCATTCAGTGTGAACACAGGGCGAGGAATACCAAACAATGATACCTTGTGATTATTAAACACAGGGTGATAGTCTTCTTCCTCCCTTCAATATAGAAAGCATATTAATTTTCACATATGAAAGGTAAACAAATGAACTGTTTCCCCAAAACAGGCAATAGGCTGATGAAACAAACAAATGATCTTTTGTTAGAAGTACAAGATAAAATACAAGCACATTAAAACACAGAGTATGGTAAAGTGACAGGAGACTGCTCCACTCTGCTACAGAGAGGACAGAGAAAGGGCACCCAAAGTGCAACATAAATGGACAGGAAGGAAGATGCCAAGGAAAGAGAAGGGAGGAAGTCTGTGCTAACAATACTTATATCTGAGATACTAGTGTAAGATACGACAAAATAAACATGGTAATTTCTAGATTCGCCTGACATACAATAATCTCTCTTGCACCAGGTTCTTTCTGTCTCAAATTCTAGAACCCCCAAGATCCTCCCTTAGAAAACTGTTCATCACTTCTAGGAGAAGAGGTTATTCTACACTAGTTTGTTCCTTATATCTCAGTACACACCAAAGTCCCATTTCTTATCACTGTGGATACATCTGTCTGCTTTGTTACTCCAGATATAAACAAACTGAAATTGGAGAATGCAGTAACCTGGCTTCTGGGCGCTGACCCTCACAGCGCTCTACGGTGATATTCTCTCCACTTTCACTGGTGTGGAATCTTCTCTTGAAATTAGAAACTACACAGCACATCAAATAAAACTTGAAAAATGAGTGAGTTGTCTTGAGACAATAGACATGCTTCTGACTTTGTGATTTCTACTTCCTTTCAGTTCCATGTAAGACAATTCAGCACTTGAAATACCTGAGAACTGTTAAAGCATTGCAATGTTCATGTCTGTTGCAGGTGACTAATGAAATAAAAATTTTGAAGTCAGTTCTTGGAAGAATTCTGCTCTCTTGTTCAATTATTACATAACAAATTGTACACAAATGGTATTAGCTTTGTGTCAGAAATAAATTTGGGTAGAATCTCAAGCCTTCCACTGAATCATCTCTGCAAAGATGGCCCATCTTTTCAGCAAGAAGCAGCCTAGAGAAAGCAAAAGAAGATGCCCTGTATTATTTGAGGACAACGTGATAACTAAAGTATCACTTTAAAGATAACACAACAATTATTACTTACCTTTCTTTGGCTAAGAGAACAGACATGCCCACCAGCTTCGCAAACTCATCAGCTGTGAGAGAACCCTTTTCAGATACCTATCAAAAACCAAATACACAAATAAACAAACTATGGCATTAAAAGTACAATGAAGTTCTCTTACCTACCGAATCAGGTCTAGCCTTGTGAAGTGGTAAACTGTAGGCAAATCCATTGAGAAGAAAATTAATTTGTTGGCTTTTTTTAAAAGTACAACTAATTACAATTTCCCCTTAAAAACATCTCTTCTGTGTCCTGGGAAAATTGCTAAGTATAAAAAAGCAAGAGAGAAAAGAGCTAAATCTGTAAAAAAATAATATGGTACCCTTTCCTTTGGATTTTTTTTAAAAGATGCCTTGGAACCAAATGAACTGAAAAATTAGAATAGCTCAGACAGCAGAATACAGTCTCCATCAGTATATTTACACAGCATAACTATTCTAAGTGATTCTGCAAACACTGAAGCCTAAATGAGGAAATAAAAGACTGGTTGAGGGCAACTCATCAAAGTAGAAATGTAAGTCATCTCAGGTGGAAGAGACGAATTTGAGTTTTATGGCATTTAAAATATACCCACTGCCTACAGAAAAATCCCCAAACATTAGTACTTCACATGACATTATGGCACACTAGAGTAGTAACTAAAAGCCACCATCACATTCAGCTGACACAAAAGACAGGTTCACTCTTGGGACTCAAAACTTTGGCCCTTTAGTCTCAACCATGCCACTTAATAAAATGAAACCTTCCCATACACATTGGACATGTGGATGTTTAAAATACTAGATAAATACTACATATGAAGTCTAGACTTATTATTGCACTGAATTTGCCAGATAAACATGTTTTATTCCCTAAAAATTAATAATTCTTCCATTTCTCCATTGCTTTGGATTCAAGCAAAGTTGTAAATCCGGATGTAGTTGCTATTTCCTGCTTCCCACATAGCTGGGTGGGGAGGGGTCTATGCCATATCATTCTCAGCAATAGTCCTTTTACAGAAACTCAGATTAAATTAGTCCTAACATGAGATTTTCGGAAGCTAAGAGATCAAATCTGAGTAATGGATGTCAGCTATACAATTGGTGATTAATTATCTTTCCTTCCCAAACCACTATGCTCATCAAGGGTGACGTCAGATTCCTTTGATGTCCATGTCATTTCCTGTCTTCACCAGCCATTCAAAACCACATCTCTCTCCTGCCTGAAACTCTATGGCCTCCTTTCACTTCTCAGAATGTAATGTGTAACCTGCAGTAACATTAAAATATGGGGTGCTTTTGGCCACAAGTCTGATCTCATCTTCCCTTTTCCATACAAGCTGGTCTTCTACAGTTGAAGCCCCTCCCCTCCACTCTTCTATGGAGCCAAAGTTTATGAAAATATGAGAATAACAGAAAATAACAGAATTATGAAAATAACAGAAAAAAGGCAACCTTGGTAATAAATCCACCATCTGCTACTTTTTGCAGTTGACCTCCTTTGTTATGCAGAAAGGTTTTTCCTTTCTTTTCAAAGACATAAGCTCTCTTACTGAAGACAAAAAATCATTACAAACTAAAAGTAATCAAAAAAGCCCTAAAATGGTCTTGGTATTTTTCTATAAATTTAAGAAAATAAACTGAAAATATTAATATATACTGAAAGACTTAAGCATTTTAGTGTTGTTGATTTAGAATGAAATCTTTTAAATGACTGTAAACATTTATCTATTTCTCTTATCTAAAAGTCTTTCTGATGAGCAAAAGCTATAAGGTGACAATCACCAAAATACACTGACCAGTCTACCTTGTGTCAAGTGAGGAGGTGTCTGTGACAGCTCTGCTTTTTCTCGACTGCCCCCTCTTTGACTTTGATGTTTAACTTTGGATACACTGGATCAGCCTTTTCTCAAATGTATGAAAATCAAAAAATTACATTCCACTCAGATAGACATGGAAAAATGTAACAAACAATGGGATAACAGGACTGTAAAGTGCCCAGAGGCAGCAAGACCACAAAGGTTTATGACACTGAGCAATTCATACCATCTTTTTCCCTGATGAAGCTGGCTTAATTCTATACACACTACTCTCCTACTGAGTGCTCTTCACAGAAGCAAATTTGGCACACATACAAGGTACTGTTCTATGAAATAAACCCAAACCAAACAACTACCTATATCAACATTTAAGAGCTGTTTCCACTGCTTTCAAGCAGTACAGTGTCTGAAGTCCACTTCTGTTAAATTAGGTGCTCAATAAATGCCATGAATTTCAGCATACAGTGCAAAAGATTTGGAGGAAGGCTGAAGGTTAATGAAGTTTGAAAAGAGATAGAAAAGTGATTTATTTCTTAAAGAGAAAGTAATGACTAAGATTATTGCCTGCACAGAACTTTGAAGATGAGAAGTGCTATTTAAATATTTCTCTTAGAAGATACAAAGTGGAATGCTTTGTATTTTGAAACCTCAAGAGGAAATCCCATACCTCAAGTTTTTTACCTAATGTGTTTAAATTTCCCTAGCATGGTCAGAACACTGAAGGAAATGAAGTACACTTACTGTCTCTAAAGCAGCAGCTACCATTTCCTCTTCATTATGAGACTGGAGTTCAATCACCATCACACCACTATCAAATATCCGAAGCCTAAAATCAAAAATGAGAGGCAAAGTAACTAAAAACCTTGTGCACATCACTTATGGTCACGTTTCTAATGCATCCACACCTATAACCACTTTACAAAAGCGGAAAAAAATCCCCCCAAACCCAAATAAGCTCTTTAAGAAGAACTTAAGCTTAGCAGCATATTCAAAATCTGAAGAGACAGAAAATAGCAGGGCATATGTCTGGTCTTGGTTAAACCCTTTTCCAGTCTGAAAAAATTCTAAGTGAAAAAATAACGTCTTCCTAGCTAAAAATTAATGTTTTAATGTAGAGTGGATATGGCAGTGCATATGGCAACATCCTTTGAACAAAGAATGACTTGGTTAAAATACCTACAATGACCACAAAAAAAATCTACTCCATGTAAAATATTAAATCATCATGGTCTGACCTATGAGTGCCATGCTTTATAAATAAATCTGTAAAGCTCTTACCTTAGTGGCAATTTCAGTGATTCCAGCATTTTACAAGCATTTACTAAATCTTCTGGTGACAGCAACTATTAAAATAGCAAAACATGCTTATTCACAGCTTGCATTTCAGGTGTATAGTATAACATCAAAACAAACAAAGTTTTAGTAGCTGAAGCTTTAAAATACACCAGGCTACACTTATTGTTAATTCTTTTTCCTTTCTATTGTGCAGTCTATTTTCTTGGCTTCTATGCTCTTTTCTGTTCCCTTACTATGTATTCTATAATAACCCTCCTTGCCTTGTTTACAGAAAGAATTGCTGTATATTGTTAAAAAAAATTCCCAGAACATTCACCATTCTTTAGCAGTCTCTGACCTTTTAAGTTTTGTTTCCAGATACGTATGGATTTTCCCTTTTACATGGTATCATAAAAAGCAGCATACATTATTATTACTTGTAAAGGACACATAAGTATTATAAGGAAAAATGAGAAGGAGAAAGGTAAAAACCGTCTAATTTTAATAAAGAGTTGATCACATAGTGTTGTAGACAAGTAGAATGAGCAATTGGTCGGGAACATTTTTACCCTTTTTAATTTTCTTATGACTGAAGTCCTGTTATACTGCCCCAAAGCAGTGCCTCACCTCTAGCCCTCGAGCACGGTTCACCAGGCAGTACACTTCCGTAAGAGACATGATCCCCCCTCGCTCCTGTGTTAATAAGCACAAGGCTGGTGAGAGAAACAGCATTAGCCCAGGAAACACATAATCTCTGCTTGCATGTGGCTGATTAAACAGGTGAAACAGAGGGGCTAAATGATGGGCCCTAATGGGAAAAAAACTAAAGACATAAGTTGTACTTTTCGCTTATCATTTTAAAATGCAAAATGGTGACACTACAATCAAGGACTGTGAATTACTTTGATTTTAAAGCAGAGAATAAATCACAGGAACACGGAATTTCAAAATATTAAATCTATCAATCAATTTACCGTTTTTACTTTTCAAAAAACTCAGTTTTCCATTCTGTTCACAGTAGGTAGCACATACCTTTCATAAAAATACTGTAGTATATATGCTTTTTAGGAGGAACATAGCCTTGTAAGTTGCAATATGAAATTTAACTTTGTAGTGAGAAACCTGTAATCTGTAGTATCTTAAGATAAATTGAAACAGGAGGTATTATTATGGGCTAGTAATCTACTTAATAATTCTGTCCTATATTTGCAAAATATATAAATTTTAAGCAGTTTAAAAAGACTCATTACTTTTAATTTCAGTCAGTGACATTTCACTCTTCCTTTAAAAAAAAGAAACAGTCTGCAGCAAGAGATGAATACAGGGCTGTTCAAACAGAAGAAAGACCACTTGAATAATTTTCTATATCTCATCAACATTTTGCAAATCAGAAGTTGATGCCATTAGTCCAAAGAAAAAATCGTACTGAACTTTTTTATTTGAAAAGGCAATATATATTCCTCCCATTAACATGGAATAGGAGGCTGTGCTGCTAAATCTGCTTTAAAAAGAGGCAGACTGCTACAGCCAAAACACACGTACATCAAAATTCAGCAACACATGGAAAATGCTGGTGCAAGATATGGCGCTTTACCTCTAAGGGTGTCTGCAGGATTCCAGCTAGTTGCTTTGCCAGTTCCATGTGGTACTGTGTACCAGATCCATAGGTTTCTCTTGTAACTGGATTAGCTATACCCATACTCAGTAGATAGGACTTGAACCTAATGGTCTGAACAAGCGAACAAACAAATAAATTTAAAAGTACATCAGTTAATGGGTGATTCTGGTTTTTAAAAGTCTTTTATTTTCTTACTGTAACACAGTTTTGGTGAATAAATTCCTCAGTTTACTACCAATAAAGTCAATTACTAGGCAAAGAGAAGGCAAGACTTAGTACCATTTATTTTTCACCGGCACAGGTTAAAAAAATAAAAAAATTTATATAAAAGCAGTAAAATCATTGCTTTTAGAAACGGTTAAAAAAAAAATTAACACTAAGCAAGTGAACTCTACACCAGGTATAAGGGACTAAACACAACAAAACCAACCAGCAAGAGTTTTTATTGACACTACATTATTAAACATATAGCTTTTTGCTTTTCATAGGAACATTTTTATAGAATTTAAAAACAATTAATTCACCTCATCCTCAGTGATGTCACCTTGTTTTTCTTTAATCTTGTTAGCTATTGACTTGGATAATTCCACCATTTCCTTAGCCTATCAAGAAACACACACAGATAAGTCAACTTCCAGCTCAAGAGAAAAAAGCGTGCTTAAAACTGAAAAAACAAGTGTAAGTCTACTTGGCCAAGTCACACATGCCATTCATCCATACCTTCTCCATTAGTTTGCTAAGGTCCTCAAAAGCCTGAAATGAAAAGCAGACAATGTAGATCAGTATAATTACAGCATTCAGTTTTATGGACACAGGGAGCTGC
Source organism: Irena cyanogastra (assembly GCA_013397155.1). Classification (NCBI taxonomy): domain Eukaryota; kingdom Metazoa; phylum Chordata; class Aves; order Passeriformes; family Irenidae; genus Irena; species Irena cyanogastra. The sequence continues at coordinate 5,395 of VWZV01008969.1, read as the reverse complement.
CTTTGTCCACCTACCCAAGCTATTCATAAGAGCTGCTACCTCTTTAGATGAGTATGTTACAGTATGAGATACCATACCTTATTTGTTGATACAACTGTTTTACAGGATGCTTTATAATTAAAATAAACAACCAAAAATGAAGGAGAGAAACATAAAATCACATACTTTTCCAGTATATGAACAGAATTTCAGTATGATTTATGATGTCCATGTGATAGGAAGGGACAATGAGATTCGGAGAAACAAAAAAGATTAAACTGTCCAAGTATATTATGCTCTCTGTAAGGTGGAGGAAAGCTTCTGGGTGGTGATAGTAGGTTTTATTCCAACAGTTAACTGCACTCAAGGAGATCTGTTGTTTCTGGCCAGCTGCAAGACAGCTGTAAAGCTACAGATGTACTCCTCCTGACAAAGACAACTTTAATCAGTGAATGTTACTTAATTAGTAAGAAATGCTCATTTCAAATGAGCAAGAAAGAGGATATCTGAGGGACAAAACCTCTGAAATGCGTGGCAACATCTCTTAAGTACTCCAATAAAATGCTATAGTATCAAATACAACAAGCCACAGAGTTTTTAGGCTTAAATAAATCATACTTTAAAAACAGCTGAATGTATACTGAAATTCCAAACTTTTAGTAATGATAAATTAGCATTAAAAAAATCATGTTAAAAAAAGGAGAGCTAGCAACTCTGTTAATGCAACTATATTACAAAGCAACTCTCTTTTCATCCCCCCTCACCAACACAGATTCATTCAGCCTCCTTACTACTCTCAAACATATGACATATTCAGATGATCAACCTTTTCAAAAAACCTTTTGAATGGTATGAGAAAAATTCCTGAATATTTTCATATAAAGTTTGCCTGACAACAGCACCAAGGCCTCCAGCCACAAGTAAAGAAGGTTCAGTTACACTGTCAAATGGCCAGAGAGACATCTTGCCTACAGCTTACAGTCACTGCCTCAATGTCATTTCTGGCTTACTCTGACTAACCCCCCACTAAAAAGACACACTTCAGCAGTGTTTTTGCAGGAAAACCACATTGTTCCCATATACATTTAAGTGCCTTTAGAAGCTTATTGGTCAGAGATTCAAAATGCAAAGAAAAAAAGGAGATGTCTCTAGAAAGAGACAAGATTTGCTTTCCACCTCCTGATTGTGCCAGTGTTTCTCCACTGACTGGACAAGTTTAACCCCCTAACACTTGGTACCTGAGTTAGATATCCCAAATTAGGTGGTCCACAGGGAGAAAAGAAAATGTATCACTGCATAACAATTATTCACCACTAAGAAAACAAAAAGCTTCTCTTTGGAATACTTCTTCTTACTCCCTAATCTGCCAAACTGAGTAATTTACAATAGATTTCCCAATCTCTAGTGTAAATCAAAGTCCTGCTACTCTACTTGTAGATTATATCAACAAGAAGTGTTCTGACAGGACTTTTCCCAGCTTATTTCTAATCTCGATACCTGCATGAAAACAACATTCACCAAAAGAACCCCTGATTTAGCTAAATAAACAGTATGCTGTGTCTAACTCCTCCTCTGCCTGACTCACCCAGGGCAGGCCTGGAAACAAAGGGGAATGTGCACACACCTAACAGGAACTTCCTCAGATAAACAAAAGGCTAAAGAACTGGATTCTTATCAGCACTGAACAGCAGATGCAGGAAGCCTTTTCCTGGAAGCCAGGGCACCATTTTTTAAATTAAGTCATTTATAACATTTAAAGCTGGAGGAAGGCAGGATTTTACAAGTCATGGTTTTCCTCTGCTCATACAACATGTATAAATGGATTTCTTTTACTCTCCGACAAAGCTACTAAAGGAAAAAATATGCAGACAATGCCTTTTGAACTACATACCCACGCATGTAACCACAATACCTTTTGAACTACACATAAAACTTCATTCAGTACATACCTCACAGACAGAAACAAAAAAAGTTTAATGCTCCCAGTATCTGAAACAGCACGTGGCCTGCAAAGGCACTTTAATTTTCATAAATATTAGAGTACGGAATGCCTTTTTCTTCTGGCACACTGAATCCCATAAAGCTTTGCCACAAGAACAAATCTGCTGCACATAGTTTATGAGTACTTTTGTATTAATCTCTACTACCAAGACAGAATCAGACTATTTTTGAGGGTATTGCTCTCAGGTATTTATGAAGAAATTAAATGCCTACACTGTCCATCAGTATTGATATCTGTAATTCAACTATTGTGCTGGTTCTATGGAAAAGGATGGTCTCCATCTAGGCCAGGTATTTTGCAAAATACTTGTAATATCTTGTTGGTGCCTGGACTGCAAATCATTTTACTGTAATTATAAGCCTAAATGTAACATCTAAAAACCTGACTATAAGAGGAAAATCTAGCTTCATCACAGTTACGTGCAGACACTTGGATCAGCATATTCGGCTTAATATATATTCAATTTTCAATTGAAACCAAAATTAGTTTAATAAATACACACTTAGTTTAATAAGTACACACTATGTTAGTTTCAAAGAACAATCTTCTTGAAAGGAATTGTTTAAATGAAGTACCTTTACATATATTGATAAGCCAGTTAAACAAAATAAATAACTGTAAACTGTACACTCTTAATCAATTCAGACTTCTCAACAAAAAGAGTGAATAGTCTCAGCTGTCCCTAAAAGAAAGTGTGAATGAATGTAAATAGTTCAGACAGGTGGTTGACCTTGAAACTTCAAAAGTACCTACCTCGGAAATGTTTCTGTCAGTCTCTTTTCTTTTTTCTTCCAATTTCCTTTCAATACCTACAATTCCCGCGGCCCTTATTCTTCCTGCCTGATAAAAAAAAAAAAGAAACAAGGAAAGAGTCAAAATAGGAAATGCTAAGTTTTCTCATTTGCCTCATTGTGAAAATTAAGAGGACAGGAAATATTCCCCCAAACAGAAGATATCATTCATACAATATTTCATGCATTTCTTGACAGTAATTTTTAAACCATTGTAAAAAAAAAAAAACAGAAATGTGAACCATGTATGAATTTGCTGTACTAGACAAGTAATGATATTGATAGTATATTGAAGTTATTAATATGGCTTAATATCCAGACTGAGTATTCCTGCTCATCTCATTTCTAGCCTCTCAAGTCCATGTGAACATCCATACTAGAGCTGTGGAAATGCCTGAGTGCATTACTTCAAGAAATGCAGCCTGAAGAAACAGAAACATAGAAACACAATGCTAAGTACAGTTTAATTTACTTTCCTCAGAGGTATTAGAATGCGGGCAATAATGAAACTTTTGCCAGATGCCAAACATGTTCTAGAAAGGCTGGTACCTAGGTGGCAGCAATGTCAGGCCTCTCATCTCTGACTGCAAAGCTTAGCACTGGTGTTAACGAGTTGCTATGACTAAGTAGAGGTGAAACATTTTGATTAGATTCTTCATGCATTACTTCAAATGCAGCTGTGCATATAGGTGCTACATTTACCAAAGGGGATATACAGGATTTCATATTGAACAATCTTTAAATCATCCTATTTCACTCATACAATACTATATATTCATCTATTCAGCACATTAATAGATAGAAACAACACCTGCATGTTTATCAGAGTTTGTAACTTAGAAGTATGAAGGCAGATAAAGGTTATCTAACACGTTACATTCTCCCTAACAACTGTCCATTTAGAATACACAATTAAATAAAATATATATCAGTTTCAAAATGTTATATAAAAGTCACATGCTATGTATTTGACTTCCAGCCACAAAAAAATAAACCACAAATCACAATTAAGAAAGAAAGTTTTCCAGCAGAATTGGACCTCACCTGCTGAATAAAAGTATATGCAAATAAATATTGTATTCGCACAATTATGTGCGTGTGTGTGTCTAACTAAAACAAAAAAAGGAGCTCATTATCTAAGCACACTCAAGAAAGAGAGGCTACTGTGTTCCATCTGGTGAAAAATGCAAAGGAGAAACTAATTTATGCCAGTGAAAAAAACAGGGAAACTAAACCTGAATTCCTGCACATGCCCATGACACTGGCTAGAGGCACATGCTGTATGTGGTATATGGGGGTGGCAAGAAGTGACAATAAGACATTAGACACAGATCCTGCTCAGATGCTCTGCACAAACCTGTGAATCCTTGTTAACTTGCATGGCCTGACCAGTGGGCATGCTCTCCCATCTCCTTTGTGTGATTTCTTCTGATAATCGTCTGTAGAACTGCAAACATTAAACAGTGACAACAGATGTTTCATGAACTGCGCAGAGTACCTCTGCATATTTTTAGCATCTTGGTGATGAAATAAACTTCACAAAGCATTGAGACAAAACATAACATCAACACTACCCTGGTACAGAACTCATTATATGGCAATTCCCAAAGTCCAGTCTTCAAAAGTGTTCATATTAGAAGAAGAGCCATGTAGTCACTAAGTACTTCTATTATAAAATATTTCTTCAGATATTCAAAATGTCCCAAACCATGTTAAATGTTGAGGTATACTAAAAGGCATGTTTTTAAATGAAGGAAAGCTGAGCAATCAATTGCTATTGATCTGCTAATTCAACAATATAAAAACAACCACACAGATCAATTACACCAATTTGTCTATTGCTAATACCAGAAGGTGGCATTAGTTAACACTAGCTGTATCCCACTGACCAATATCCAGAAAGAAAATCTATTCCAAACTTTTCATTGTTTGGGTTCACAGGAAAGCATTCTGAAGTCATAAAGAAAGGCAGGGGTTTAATTGATGCGCTTGGCAACCAGTAAGCAGAGTAAGTTTGATTTTCAGACACAACATTAAAATAAATATGATTATGATTGTGAAAAACACACATTTATATTATGCATAAAGCTACAGTCATCATGATCTGAAAACTGCTCACAAAGAAATGAAAGTAAATCTGATCAAGCACATGCATTTTTAAGACATTTCTAACAAATTTGAGTTGCAGATCTTATTTTATGCAGTGAATGGGTACAGCTTTTTCCACGGTACAAAGTTAACGTTCTCCGTCTCGTCAAATGAGGATCTTCCACTGTGAAATTTCTTTACAGAGGAAAAAAAACCAATTTCTTTGGTTTTCAGGATAAGCTTTCTTTTAAGAATATATCACATTTTTCTTAGAATGTTCAAAGCTTTTGAAATTTGGTGTAGGTTAAAAAAATTACACAGTATAAAATTAACAAAAAAGTTCTGAAGCAACAAAAGGTGTTCAGCAATAAAATTAGAGAGATAATTAAGAATAAGTTGTATGGTTCCTGTTCCGTAGAGGGTTAGGTACAAAGAAATATCTTTTACTCTGTTAAACATTTAACAGATTTCAGAGATGTCATTTTGGAAAATCCTGTGTTCAATTTAGTAATTGGCAAAGATTATAAGATTATAT